>PVJI01008678.1:0-69646 GCA_004026765.1 Micronycteris hirsuta | reverse complement strand
CCCAGTGAGGGCCATGTGAGAGGCAACCATACATTGCTGTTTCTCTCTCCCTTCTCCTCTCTCTGAAAATAAATAAATAAAATCTTTAAAAAAAAAGTTCTCTATGGGTCTGCTTCTGTTCTGCTTGTTAGTTTATTTTGTTTTTTACACTCAATTATTGACGGATATGTATTTTATTGTTCATATCTTTAATCATCTTTAATTAAAATTCAAGTTTTAAAAAGATAAACCTAAGTTTTAAAAACAAAACATTTCACCCCAATAGCAAATGTGTTAGGAAAAAATAGAAATAAAGACAAAACATTTGTATAAAAGAAATAAAAGCTTTGAAAAACATACAAATACAGAGATTAATATTTCCTTTTATAACAGCACTTGTCTGCACGTATGAGGAAAACAGCAAGGTCATTAAATGGATAAGTGTAACATACAACTCACAGATGAGAAAATGTGTAGTAAACAAACCCAAAGGAAAATTCCAAAGTGCTGTAATGATAAAATGAATATTTAAGTGACCTTAAGATATTATTCTACAGCTATTTTTTTAAAATAAAAAAGAAACCACCACCACCAAATACTAATGAGGCTACAGTGAAATTACTGTACTCATTTGTTTCTGGTGAAAATCTAAGTTGAAATAATCTTTAAAAAAGAAGAAAGCATTATGTGACAAGACTCAGATATGTGTTATACTCTTTGACAGCAATCCCACTCGCAGGAATTCAAACTAAGGAAATAATCCAACAGAAGCAAAACAACACAGGGATGAATAAAATCTGTACAGATTTATTTTATAGCAAAACCAAAAATAATAAAACATCAAGCATTTCCACAATGGTACCTCAATAGAATATTATACAGTTATGTAAAGACAATGAAGATGATCTAGAAACAAGAGCCAAGACTGATAATTACGGGGGGAAACAATGCTACAGCGGAGGGTTGACACCGCTACAGAACCGGCCTCTTCCAATGAGTTCAAGAAGAGTGAGGCAGAGGAAGGTCAAGTTCCTATCCTCACCCCCACCTTCCAGAAACCCAACGATGAGTCAACAAAACCCTGAAAATTCTTACTAACAATGCCAAATCTGGAGAGAAGAAAGTTGAACAGGTATCCCTACATTTTTTCCCCCGGGTGGGGGAATACTGTTTTGAAAGCGCTGCTGGGGAGACCAGAGTGAAACAAGGGAAAGTGAATGACTGGGCTCTAAGTTACTAAAATAAACACCCTAAGGACCACACGCCAAACGGAGTACCCTTCAGCAATATTTCATTACTCCCAAACAATCGAGGATAATAAAATGTACCATCCAACACACCCATTACATCAGGCTTACACAAAGAAAATAAAACAAAATAGACCCATGCTTAGAACTCCAAAATGGGATAATGACATCAAGAAACAAGATAAAAAAAGAGGAAGGAAGTTAGGTCCTAACAATATTATTACAGTACAAATACAACATAGCAAAGAATAGACACTGTTGAGTCAAATTACCTGTACTGACATAATAAAAGACTTGATATAATGAGAGGGGATTCACATGAAAGCTAGAGATTAAAGTATTTAGAAAGGAGAAGAAGAAATATGGAGGATACTACTTATCTTTAAAAAACTTAAAAGAGCACCCTGGCTGGTGTAGCTCAGTGGATTGAGCACGGCCTGCGAACCAAAGGGTCGCTGGTTCAATTTCCAGTCAGGGCACATGCCTGGGTTACGGGATAGGTCCTCAGTTGAGGGTGTGTGAGAGGCAACCACACATTGATGTTTCTCTCCCTCTCTAAAAATAAATTTAAAAAACTTAAAAAAAAAAGTTCTACTACTCTAGAAATAACTAGATAAAATATAAGCATTTTTTTTTTCAAATAAATGTATAGTTGAGTTAGAGAAAACCAGATGTTTGATTTCCTGCGAAGTAGGGAGTCCACGGTGTACATCAGGACAAGGCTGGGGCATTTAAAACACCCACTTCATGATAAATAGCAGTAATAAGAGAAACCTGCCTGGGCCCCAGGAAGAGGGGGGATGGGGGTAGAACGTACTCCCTGACAGTGTGTGATGAAAAGCCTGCATTCACCCAGGTTTGGAATTCAAACGTGCTGTTCGTTTTGGCAGTGGAAAAGTCTGCTGGTTTTGGCCGTCTCCATTATCTCCCCCTTCTACGGGGGATGAAACTGACAAATTTTCACAGGAAACATAACTACTAAGAACAATGAATACTTTTTGCAGCTTCCCTTGCAGCTAGCTACCTGTGGGTATGACTAAATTCTGGCCATTAGAATGTGAACAGAAACAATGTATGCCATTCCCAGAATGTGTCCTCCTCTTCCCCTTTTGTCCTCACCCACTGGCTGGAATGAAGATAAGGTAGTAAAAGCCAACCTGGACCTTGAAGATGAAGGCAACACGCTAAAGGTGCTGGAGCAACAAGGGAGAAGCCCAGAACCAGAGAGAATGGGGCTGTCCTGCCAGCCCTGTGCTGCTATATCCACACTGTTATAACAGAAAGTTTTAACCCTTATTCTTATTTAAGCTACTATTTTATATATATAGGGTTTATATTTTAGCAGCTGACTCTTCACCCTAACCAATCTAAAAAGCTCCAGGCTGAGCAATTAACTTAAGTGTTCCTGAGTGAATTATACATTGTAGGTATATGGCAAAAACAAAAGCAAATTCCCCCACCCCACGCCCCTGAAAAACATATTATTTGCTTGTATAATTTGCACAGACAGAACCCAGGTAAACAAGAATTCATAATCTAAAGATGCAAAAAAGACAAGGAAACAAGACACTAAGTAGAAACAAGGAGCAGATTTAAACCCAAGAAATTTTTGATATGTAATACTAAGTATATTTTTAAAGTTTAAAGAAATAGAAGTGAATGGAACACATGAGCAAAGAATAACATATTACTTTAAAAAGACTAGGAAGAGTAAGAAATGAACCAAATATCTTTTATGAATGAAAATTATAATTACTGGGGAAAAAAACCAAGTGACTGGTTAAACACTATATCAAGAGCTGAAGAGATACTCAGTAAATTAGAACATCTGAAGGAATCAGGGAGAGCAACAGACACATGGCAGAGCAAATGTGAAAGTCTAACATATGCTCCAATCGTAGTTTTAGAAAAAGATAATGAATAAGCACAATATTCAAACACATAACAATTGATAATTTTCAAGAACTGATAAAAGACATGAATTGTCTGATTAAGAAAACACAGCAGACCTAAATAGGAAAAATAAAAAGAAATCCACTTATGGACACATGGTAAAGACAATCAATATCTGGAACTGACTTCCAAACATCAATACTAACGCAAGCCAAAACAGAACAATATAATCTCGTATTGTAAATCTTGTATAGGAAATGAAATAAATCTAAGGCATAAAGCACTACTAAAGATAATGTCCCTAAAGAATAATGAAAATTCAAATCACCAAAAACAAACAGCTCTGCTTAACATAGGAAGCAAAAGTGGATGGAACTATATGGAGAAATATAACTCATAGATCGAAAATTAATAAGCATACAATGTGAACAAAACAACTAAAGCTTTATCTGTGGACAGAGAACTCTGCAACCAAAATTAGGGAGTGCACATGATCCTCAAGTATGTGGAGAACATCTATTAAACTGACACATACAAAGCTTAGAAATTTGAAAACTTACTTGTAAACAAATGACAAACCAAAGAACCAATGAAAATGGGATAAACTACTTAAAACTGAGTAAGAAATCGTACCTCTCAACACTTATGGGATGCACTCAACTAAAACAACAAAAAGAAAAAAAATGTAGTCTTAAACGCTTACTGAAAAAGAAAAGGCTATGCCTTGACTGTTGTGGCTCAGTCGACTGGGCTTTGTCCTGCGAAGCAAAAGGTCACCAGTTTGAATCCCAGTCAGGGCGCATACCTGGGTTGCAGATTCTCTCCCTGATTGGGGCACCTAGGAGAGGTACTACTGATTGGTGTTTCTCTCTGACATCAATGTTTCTCTCCCTCCCCTACTCTTACTCTAAAAAGAAATAAAATCTTTAAAAAAAAGAAAAAGAAAAAAAAGGCTAGAAAAATAGTGAACACACAATTAAAGAGGTCGAAAAACAACCAAGAAAAATGGGGAAAAAAAAATATATATATACAAGAATTAAAATTAATGAAATAAAAAGTGAAGCTACAAAAGAGAAGTTAAGAATCAAGTGATGAATGCATAAATAAGTAGAACAAAGCGATGCTTCTTTAACTCAAGAAATAAAAAATTTTTTAAAAGGAAAAATTAAAATTGGGTTATTTATCTCTGCCACATCTATAGCGAAGATAAAGACCATGCTCAGCATCAGCCTGTCGAAATTCCAGAAAGGGCCCCAGAGGCAACCTGCGAAGGGTCTTCAATCACATCAATGCAGAACTCAAGTCTGCTTGGAAAGAAAAAGAAGAGGCTCAAAGGAGCCTCATAAGGTCAAAATTAAATACTAAAAAGAGAAATCTGAGACGTTTAGATATGTCTCTGCTTTTCAAAAATATTCTGCTGCTTGAATTACAAGTATATTACATACCTGATCCATATCTAAAGTTGTTTCTATCATTTCCTGAAACTTGGAGAAGTCAGAACGAAGATCAATAAAAGGAGTCACAAAAACTGCCAACAACAATGACTGATGTTTTCCTAAAAGAAAATAAAAAAAAATATGTATATATTAAAAAAGCCCTTATTTTTAAAAATAGACTACAGATCATAAAACTCTGTATGAACACCATAAAAGACTGGATAATGAATATCATTTAATCCAAAAGCAGAAATAGCACAGCAGGTTTCCAAAGTTACTTTTTACCCAGGTATTCAAAGGGGTCTGGTCCTTATTTTTTATAGAAAGGGGGGATGATCTGGCACCCAAAGCTTCCTGCTAACAAAACACTGTCTCTCCCACCTGTCTCCCTCATGAGGAGTGCTAGAGATGCAGAGATGTGACATTAATTATAGCTAAACTACATTTCTTTGTAGATTTTTTATTAAATTAAAAAAAACAGATTGTATTTATTTACTTTTAGAGACTGGGGAAGGGAGGGAGAAAGAGAGGGAGAGAAATATCAATGCAAAAGAGAAACAGTGACTGGTTGCCTCTTATTTGCACCCAGACCTGGGACCAAACCCAACACCCAGGCGTGCGCCCTGACCAGAATCAAACAGGGAACCTTGTTTGCGGAACAACACCCAACCAACCGAGCCACACTGGTCAGGGCTCTTTGTAGATTTAATAACTCAAAAGTCATTAAAATTAAATACCTCTAATACACTTTATATCCCTAGTTTCCATTAATAATACCAGTGTTCCGACTAACGGAGATAAATCAAGTCAAGTGTTTACACTGGAACTTTGCTTCCTACTATTTAAGAGTACACGCTGGGGAATCATGTGAGGAGTAAGTGAAGTAATAAAGTCTACGGCATGAAGAGCATGAGCCAAGATCCAGGTGTCACCCGTGCAGTTCAGTTGGCTGGGCATCACCATGCAGAGTGAAGGGTTGCCAGTCTGATTCCGGTCAGGGCACACGGGTTGTGGGTTTAGTCCCCACTTGTGGCGCATGCGAGAGGCAGCCTGCTGATTATGTTTCTCTCCCTTCCTTTCTCCTTCCCTTCTCCTCTAAAAATAAATAAATAAATCTTAAACCCCCCCCTCCCCCAAAAAAAGAGATCTTAGTGTCAATCCCAGCTCTGCCACCTACTGGCTTTTGTGATCTGAAACATTTCTGAGTCCCCTTTCCCTTGTCTATTACAGTGGGAATAGTAACAATAGCTACACAGAAGATTAATAAATGAGATAACTACACACAACACTTAGTAAAGTGCTTCACGCTTAAGAGAAGCCCACCAGTTACCATGTATTATTATCACTATCCCACAAGGATTCTTTTTCTGATCTGCAATAAATTCCCTTATAAGAGTTCTGCAAGTGACCGCTAGCAGACATTTCACTCCCAAACAAGTTTTCAACCTCTTCCAGGAATACGAGTAGCTCTTGAATGAGAAAATAAAAAACTACTATGAAGTCAACAAAACTGTTGTAAGAATTCATTTTATTATTAATCAGAACAGCACCTACATATAGTTAGGAAACAGTACATATGTGTGAAGCATTTCTATAAACAACACTTTGCCCACATAATGTCTGTGCTACAATGCCCGGTTCTTTATTCTGAATTAGCTCATATACTATTAGTAAATAGGGGAATGATGGCAGCAAAACAGGTAGCATTGGTTCATGAATTATTTTTCCCCCAGCCCATTGTTTTGAAGTGATCAAGAGCAAATTTTCACACAATTGAAGAGTAAGCTTAGCTATATATGAAGACCACAGAGTAGCTGGATTGATAACCACTGCACTTCCCAATATGTTGAAATGCAGGGAAGTTGGGCAAGGATAAAGGGTGCAAGAACATTTGCAAGTGTGTAATTATTTTTCACTAAATTCTACACCTTGGTTCAGATCTTTAACTTTGATGAAACTGACCTTTATTAGAGGCAAATGCCCTCAAAGGGCATCTCAAAAGATGAAACAAGAATTCCAGACCTTAGGGTTGCAAAGAGTATCTGATGCTGGTGCTGGGTAAAAAATGCAATGGAGATTTATGCAGGTTGCTGTTTTCTTAAGTTTGTTAATGCTAGTGAATTTGCTAGTGAATGCTAGTTTTGTTAGTGAATTTTTTAAAAGATTTTATTTATTTATTTTAGAGAGGGGAAGGGAGGGAGAAAGAGGAGAAACATCAATGTGTGGCTGCCTCTTGTGCGCCCCCTACTGGGGACCTGGCCTGTAACCCAGGCATGTGCCCTGACTGGGAACTGAACCAGCAACCCTTTGGTTCACAGGCTGGCACCCAATCCACTGAGCCACACCAGCCAGGGCTTCTTAGTGATTTTTTTTAACAGATTTTGTTTATTTTTTATAGAGAAGGGACGAGAGGGAGAAGGAAAGGGAGAGAAACATCCATCGGTTGCCTCTCGCACACCCCCAACCAGGGACCTGGCTTGCAACCCAGACATGTGCCCTGACTGGAATTGAACCAGCAACCTTTCGGTTCTCAGAATGATGCCCAACCCACTGAGTCACACCAGCCAAGCTTGTTAGTGATTGTTTTAAAAATTTCATATATTTTGCCCGGCTGGTGTAGCTCAGTGGATTGAGTGCGGGCTGGGAGCCAGAGGGTCCCAGTTCGATTCCCAGTTGGGGCGCGTGCCTGGGTTGCGGGCCGGGTCCCCAGTGGGGGCCTTGTGAGAGGCAACCATACATTGCTCTTTCTCCCTCCCTTCTCCTCTCTCTGAAAATAAATAAATAAAAAAAATCTTAAAAAAAAAAATTTTTTTCATATATTTTGAGGTCTACCTTAACTCGATTTTTATAAGCTCTGTTACATTTCTATCATGACTTTAATGGTAAGGTTTTGCAAGAATACACATAGGATATTATTACAAACTACCTGTACTTCAAACTTCAGAACTTGTCATCCTCAACGTGTCCTCTAGCCCCTCAGACACAATGGCCCACCTTGCTATAGCTCTTCTCAGCCCTTTCTGCATTAACCTGCTCCTTACGCCACAAACTTCCACTAGCACCTTAAACTCTTTCCCCTATTTGTAATTTATACTAAGCCCCAGCTGCCAATTACCTACTTGCTATTTGTCAATTGATTATGGTTTTTTTAAATTAAAAACAACAGCTTTATTGTTTTTTTCCCTTTCTTTTTTTTTTTTACAACAGCTTTACATTTTGTCTGACATCTTGGCAAGGCTGCAGAGGTAGCAGCTGCTCTCTGACCTTCACTATGCAGCCCAAGGACAAGAAGAAGAAAGCTGTCAGAGAGATGGTCAAGAGAGACAAAGTCCCAGAGAATAAATCTGGGGGCAAGGCCAAAAAAGAAAAAGTGGTCCAAAGGCAAAGTTCGGAACAAGTTTAATAACCTCGTCTTGTTTGACAAAGCAACAGATGACAAACTGTAAGGATGTTCCCAACTATAAGCTTATAACCCCCGCTGTTGTCTCTGAGAGACTGGAGATCTGTGGTTCCTTGGCCAGGGAGCCCTTCAGGAACTCCTTAGTATGGGAGCAATTAAACTAGTTTTACAAGCACAAGTAATTTACATTAAAAACACCAAAAGGTGGCTTAACTGATGTAGCTCAGTGGATTGAGTGTGGGCTGCGAACCAAAGGGTCACTGGTTCAATTCCCAGTCAGGGCACATGCCTGGGTGGCAGGCCAGGTCCCCAGTGGGGGCCATGTGAGAGGCAACCACATACTGATGTTTCTCTCCCTCTTTTTCTCCTTCCCTTCCCCTCTCTTTGAAAATAAGTAAATAAAATCTTAAAAAAAAACAAACACCAAAAGGTGAAGATGCACCAGCTGAGGGGAAAAATGCATAAACAACAGGTCCCACCAGCTGTACATTTTGAAAAATGAAACTTTATTAAATTAAAAAAAAGAATATGGCTTTATGGGCTATAATTCATACCAAAACAACTATCCATTTGAAAGTGTACAATCCGGTGATTTGAATGGTTGCAGATCTGTGCAACCATTGTCACAATTATTAGAACACTGTGATTGCCTAAAAGAAACAGGGGCCCTGTACCCGTAAGCAGTCACTTTCCATCTCCCTCCAACCTCCTGCCCCTCCTCCAAGCCGAGGCAACCACTAATCCATTTTGTATATCTAAAGATTTGCCTTTTCTAGACACTTCCTATAAAAGGATCATGGGATATTGTGACAGCCTTCTTTCACTCTGTGTGTTTTCCAGGTTCATTCATGCGTGTTGTACCACCATGTATCAGCACCTCATTTCTTCTTATTGCAAATAATATTCCATTGCATAGACATACCATTTTATTTATCCATTCATCAGCTGATGGATACCAATTGTGTTTTGGTAAAGTTCCATTCTCCAATAGTCATTTCGGTCTAGGAAGCCCTACACAACCTACCTATGGGTCTAACTCAAGGACCACAGACCCCTAAGTTCAGAGTAGTTCATAACTGAAATCTAGCATTTCCACCATTACTGACAAAAGCAAAAAACCAGCCAGTACCTGTGTCTTTGTCATCAATAAAAATCCCAGATACATCGCCCGGCTGGTGTGGCTCAGTGGATTGAGCGCGGGCTGGGAACCAGAGGGTCCTGGTTTGATTCCCAGTCGGGGCACGTGCCTGGGTTGCAGGCCAGGTCCCCAGTGAGGGCCATGTGAGAGGCAACCATACATTGCTCTTTCTCCCTTCCTTCTCCTCTCTCTAAAAATAAATAAATAAAATCTTAAAAAAAAAAAAATTATAAAAAATCCCAGATATACTTTCGTATCATATAGTTTTTGGAGATAACAAGTATCATTTAAACTCGTTATCAGTTCAAAACTGAAGTTACTAGAACTTCATTCAGATGTTATTAAATGCATTAATAAAAACATATTTATCAAAGAATTTGTTTTATAAAATGTACTTCAATATAATTGGCTTCCTTTCCAACTCTATGTTTTATTTTATGCATTTAAAAACATCATTCTGGCGGGATGTAGTAAAAAATAATTTAAAAAAATAAAAAAATTAAATTAAAAAAATAAAAACATTCTGAGAAGGCTGGTTCACAGGTCTTGTTAGAAGCCTAAAGGGCCCACGGCACAAAGGGGTTAAAAGCCTCACACAGGCCCCCCCTCACCTTCTACCAACATCTCCCTCATTCTCTGTGCTCGACCACCCCAGCTTTCCTTCAGCTCCGCGTGCCAGCCTTAGGCACGTGCATTAACTGGTCCCACTGGCCTCTCCACAGATCGTGACGGCAGGCTTCTTCCCATCACCCACATTTCACCTGAGACAACTACTCATTAGAAAGTCCTTGTCCACCAGACCTACTACTGTCTTCCTGTCCTCCAGCCAAGTCACAGCAGTATATATATTCCACTTTCTTTACTGTACTTATTCCTACCTGAAATTCTTGTTCATTTATGTGTTTATTGTTTTTATCCCTCTATCCTTCCACTATTATAAAACCTCCATAAGAATAGGGACCTTATAAGTCATTTCCGTGACTGTACCTTCTAGAACAATGCATGGCACAAAGCAGGCAATTGGTAACTATTTGTTGAATAAATGACTTCATGAAGGAAGGGAGCAAGGGAATGATGAAGCAATCAACCACTGGTCATTAATTAGCTTTAATACACACAACACTCATCCAGCAAGGACACCAAAGATCACCCAGGGAAATAACTGTTAGCTTCTTACAGACATTAAAATGTGAAATCCCAAGTAATCTAGTCATTACATTAATTTTTTAAAAAACTCCAGCTTCGTGGGGGGAAGGGGGAGGGGAGGGAGAGGATGCAAATAACTGTAATTGAACAACAATAAAGTAATTAAAAAAAAAAAAAAAGTAAAGTTTCCCTCTGAAAAAAAAAAAAAACAAAACTCCAGCTTCACCATCAGCCCCTAGATTCATTTATAACTCCTTGAATACTTCATTTTTTAGGAATGGTGGTGTGCCTCACCAACCGCTGCAATGTTTAAGTCAATAAGCGTTAAGCACTTACATTTCTGTAACAACCTAAAGCATAATTACCCACTGTTAAACATTTCATTGTCATTTACTATGAACAAATTATAACAAAGTTCAGGATTAAATGAAAGCCTATAAATCTATCAAGAGTAAATGGCCATTAAAATATACCCCTGGAATGGTGCCCAGATCAGCTTCTAAATCTAAACCTTAAGTGTATCATTAGTGTATCAACACTAATTCTGGGACTTGTATTTTCTCTATCTTATCTATGTTCATGCCTTATTCACAGATTGAGAGAAAGACTAAGGAGAACGTCTTTAGTGAATTTAGAAAGATTAATTTGCAAATGGTAAACACTGATGAAAATTACTTTGGCACATGCATTACCAAAAAATAAAATGTTGCACTTTCTTGATACACCAGTTCTGAATGTTCTTTTTACTTGTATAACTTATCTATCAAAATTATATCTTCGGAAGATGCAATGTACAGCATGATGACTAGCTAATAATACTGTATAGTCTAACTTCCGGACAAGATAGAGGTGTAGGTAGATACATTTTGCCTCCTCGCACAACCAAAACAAGGCCAAGAACAAATTTAAAAACAAAAAATAACTAGAACTTCCAGAAAATCGAACTGTATGAAGTCCAACAACCAAGGAGTTAAAGAAGAAACATCCATTCAGACTGACAGGAGGGGAGGAGGCAGGCAACGGCAGTTAGGACGGTTGGAGGTCCCCAGCGGTCAAGGCGGCAGCTGGTGGACTGGGTGGCCCCACATTTGCATGCATAAACTGGGAGGAACAACTGAGGAAGGATACAGACTACGCAACCCAGGGTTCCAGAGTGGGAAAAGAAAGCATCAAAACCTCTGGCTGTAAAAACCTGTGGGGGTTGCAGCAGCAGGAGAAACTCCCAGCCTCAAAGGAGAGTTCGTTGGAGAGACCACAGGGTCCTAGAACGTACATAAAACCACCCACCTGGGAATCGGCACAAGAAGGGCCCAATTTGCTTGTAAGTAGCTTGTGAAAGTCAGCCGAGAGCCAAGCAAGCTGCATTGTTCCCTCTTGGACCCCTTCCCCACAGACAGCGCCACAACACAGTGATGTGGGTTGCCCGGCCCTGATGAATACCTGAGGTTCTGCCCCTTACAATGTAACAGGTGGACTGAGACAAAAAATATGGCTCAAATGAAAAAACAGATCAAAGCTCTAAAAACAGAACTAAGCAATAGCCAACCTATCAGATGCAGAGTTCAGAACACTGGTAATCAGCATGCTCACAGAAATGGTACAGTATGGTTGCAAAATAGAGGAAAAAGTGAAGGCTATGATAAGTGAAATAAAAATATACAGGGAACCAACAGTGACAGGAAGGAAACTGGGACTCAAATCAACAGTTTGAAACAGGAAAACATAAACACTAAGCCACAGCAGAATGAAGAAACAAAAATTCAAAAAAATAAGGAGATGCTTAGGAATCTTAGGGACAACCTTAAACATTCCAACATCTGAATGACAGGGGTACCAGAAGGAGAAGAGGAAGAGCAAGAAATTAAAACTTATTTGAACAAATAACGAAGGAGAACTTCCCCAATCTGGCAAAGGAAATAGACTTCCAGGAAGTCCCAAAGAAGTTGGACCCAAGGAAGCACCCACCAAGGCACATCATAATTACACTACCAAAGGTTAAAGTGAAGGACAGATTCTTAAAAGCAGCTAGAGAAAAGGAGACAGTTACCTACAAAGGAGTTCCCATAAGACTAGAAGCTGATTTCTCAAGACTCCTCTATCCAGCAAAGCTATCATTTAGAATGGAAGGGCAGATAAAGTACTTCCCAGATAAGTTCAAGCTAAAGGAGTTCATTATCACCAAGCCCTCGTTATATGAAATAATAAAGGGACTTATCCAAGAAAAAGGTGATCAAAACTATGAACAGTAAAATGACAACAAACTCACAAGTATCAACAACTGAACCTAAAAAAAAAACAACAAAAAACAAACTAAGTCAACTAGAACAGGGACAGAATCACAAAAATGAAGATCACATGGAGGGTTAACAGTGGGGAGGAGAAGGGGGATGAACGGAGAAAAGGTACGGGGGAATAAGAAGCGTAATTGGTAGGTACAAAATAGATACGGGGTGGTTAAGAATAGTATAGGAAATGGAGAAGCCAAAGAACTTATATGTATGACCCATAACATGAACTAAGGGGGAGAAATGCTGGTGGGAGGGGGGATGCAGGACTTAGTGGAATAAAAGGGAGAAAAAAATAGGAAAACTATAATAGCATAATCAATAAAATATACTAAAAATATATAAATAAAAAGTACATTAGGAAAAAAAGATAACTATGAGATCATTGAGAAAGACGCAGAAATCAGGGGAGAAAAAATACCAAATGTGAAGTACTTAAGAAGTATATTAAACAGCAACAGATGACTAATTTGATATGAGGAAAAGAGTTAGGTATCTCAGTATGACAGCTGTTATGATAAAATTCACCAATAAAATAATCTGCATATTTAAGAGTTGTTTTAAGCATTATCAGAAATTTATGCCCTGGCTGGTACGGCTGAGTGGATTGAGTACCAGCTTGTGAACCAAAGGGTCACTGGTTCGATTCCCAGTCAGGGCACATGCCTGGGTTGCAGGCCAGGTCCCCAGTAGGGGGTGTGTGAGGCAACCACACATTGATGTTTCCCCCCCCTTCTTCCCTTCCCCTCTAAAAATAAATAAATAAAATATTAAAAAAGAAAGAAAAAGAAATTTGCCTAACTGCATATTACCATTATCTTAGGTTTTACAACAACTTGTTAATTTTAAGAGAAATGAGGAATAACGGAGGACAAGTGTATTTTTCAATCAGCTATCTCTGACAGGAGAAAGATGACAGAGTAAAGCTTCTATCACTCTGTAAATGGACTTTCTGCACTGTTGCTGCCCTCTGCTGTCTCTGAAGTTTGTTTTTTTTTTTTTTCAGGAATAACATTAAGATATCACTAAACCTACAGTTAACCAAACACTAAAAATATCACAAGATATCAGGAGAACATACCCAATTTCTAGCAATAAACTAATATATTTTTTAAACTTTTAAGTCATGATTTTGCTTTTCAAGGGAGCACATTTGGTTTATTTTCTTTATAAATTAGCCCTACTTTTGGCTTTCTCTATGAAATCAGTAGGATAAGGAGCCATGATGAACTCTGCAAAATGTCATTCTGATGTTTTTTTAAAAAACTCAAGACAGGCCTTGGCTGGTGTGGCTCAGTGGATTGAGCACCAGCCTGCAGACCAGAAGGCCGCCAGTTTGATTCAGGGCACATGCCTGGGTTGTGGGCCAGGTCCCTGGTGACAGGCACGTGAGAGGCAACTACACATTGATGTTTTTCTCCCTCTCTTTCTCCTTCACTTCCCCTCTCTCTAAAAATAAATAAAATCTTTAAAAAAAAAAAAAGAGCAAAAACCTCAAGACAGGTCAGTTAGATTCCCAGTAACCAGGGTACACCTTAAGTCTCCAATGTCCGTGTTATAGAAAGAAAAGAACAGTGCTCTTAGGACCACAACACCTGAAGTCTTTCTCTAGTATTTTCTAGGCTGAGCGACTTCAAATACCTGGACATCAGTCGCCAAACTTGCAAAACTCAGCAAATGCATTACACCACACACTCGCAGAGGGTGTGGAATTGTTGGATCATATTCTATTTTTTGCCTTCTGCGTAAGTGGTACATCCTCAGCCCCCAAAAAAGGGAGTAAGAAATTCTACCTTGCACATTCCTTGGGTAATCTTTATCCTTCCCTTGGAAAAGCACAGAAGTTAGAAATTGGGGTTGAGTACTGGCTGGTGTGGCTCAGTGGACTGAGTGTCGGCCTGTGAACCAAAGAGTCACCAGCTGATTCCCAGTAAGGGCACATGCCTGGGTTGCAGGACAGGTCCCCAGTAGGGGTCATGCAAGAGGCCACCACACATTAATGTTTCTCTCCCTCTTTCTCCCTCCCTTTCCCCTATCTAAAAATAAATAAATACAATCTTCAAAAAAAAAAAAAACCCTACAGATTTGCAAGCACTCTCATTTTAGGTCCTGTGAGTATCCTTTAGTAACTGAACCCTGTTCGACTGCCACTGTTGGTGCAATAGGCCTATTAATAAACTCAGTAACCCTAACATTCATTTCTAAAAAGCAAAAATTCTGCCCTAACCAGTATAGCTCAGTCGGTTCGGCATCATCCACAAAGCAAAAGGTCGCCAGTCCGATTCCCAGTCAGGGCACATGCCTGGGTTGCAGGTTCAGTCCCTGGTTGCAGCATGTGCAAGAGGAAACCAATCGATGTTTCTCTCTCACATTGATGTTGCTCTCCCTCCCTTCCCATCTCTCTAAAAATAAATAAATAAAATCTTTAAAAAAATAACTAAAAAGCAAAAATCCTAAGTTGTCTCATGACTTCTGTGATAAGCTATAGGGCAATACAAACCTGTTTTTAGAAAAATGTAGCAAGTCACTGGAATCACATTTGCTATGAAAGGGCAGCACATTTGCTAAGCATGTCGAGAGTAAAGGAAAGAAAACAGAAACAAAATCATTTTGTTACCTTCATATTTTTCCAGAGCCTGTATAACATTAGGGAGTTGATTTATGCCCTGGTAGAGTCGGTAACAATCTTGTAAATTTGCTGCTTGTCTTTGAAATTTCCTGGCAAGTCGGTTAAGATCTGGGAATCGACGAAGCAAATCTTCTTGTAAACTCTGTCTCAATTCTGCATCTTCCACAAAAGCTTCCACTAAATTTAACCTGAAATAAATTACACTAGAATTAATCTTAAATATTTCAGTAGAGAATTAAAATTTGTCAACTAGGTACATAAGTCTCAACTAAATGCACTAAAAAATTCCATGTAAGGATCTTAAATCTATTCTAAAATGTTAGCTTTTTTTAGAGGATGAAAAGCTCCATTAACACTGTAATGTAAGCAGTTTCTAATTAGTTGTTATCCAAAGCAATGTTTAGTTGAATGGCACAGGGTAATAAAATACACCCAATTTTGTTTGCCTTTCATCAGACTGACATCTCTTAAATAGAAGGATTTCACATTGTGACACTGTTGTTACTAACACATACTGCACATGTAAGCAATAACCTTTAATGAAAGAGAATTGCAATTCAAAAAGGTTGCCAAATCCAATATTTATTCAATCAGAAGGTCTTATACACTTTCAAAATGCATTCTAAAATTACCTGACAGTACAAAGCCAAACATTTCTAGTTAAAAACTGAAATAAGTTTGTCGCTCCTAAAGTCAATAAATAAAATCTTCACTTGTTTCAAGAACTATAAAACATGAAGTTCATTATTGCTTTTGCAATTTATTGGAATTGGTGGCTTTCCTTTCTTTTTTCCCACTGTAACCCACAGCAAGGACTGTTTTTACATCGTGACCCAGGAAAAGGATGCACAGATAGTGCAGAAGGCAGAATATGCCACCTCAAAATGACACTTTGGCATAAGAACTACTTTGAGCCAAAAACTAAGAAGCAGAAAAAAGAAAAGCTGTCTTCTCCCTATCTGCATAAGAGCAGGACATAAATTTATAAGTGTCTCCCCTCTTCCTTCTTTACCAGGAAGGACCGAAGTTAATCACCCTAGACGACATTAGACCCTTATCGGCCTGAAGATGTCACCAGGGGAACCTACATAAACTTTACCAACTAGTTTCCCAAACATTTGCCTCCCCACAAATTAGCCCTAGAAACTCAGTCTTGTCGCTTCTCTAAAATTGTATCGTTTCTTTGCTAAAATGTTATATAAGCTCAAGTTCTAACCAACCCTCTTGTTACTCTTTTCTGAGTGTTCCCATAGATAAACATAAATTTCTGTTTTTCTCATTTATCTTTTGTCAGTCCAATCTACAGGGCCCCAGCCAGATAACCTAGGATGACGGTAGGATGAACGAATTTCTCCTTCCCTACAAAATATAAAGTGTAAGTCTCACAAAACAACACTTACTATATATGATGCAGAGTTATTTTTCTATCACACTTCACTTTTTAAAAATGCTGATTATCACCCACTATACTAATTTCACAACCCACTATTGGGTCACAACTTGAAGTTAAAAAAAAAAGTTGTAGATGTTCCTGAAGTTAACAGCTGAGAGGTAAACTTTAACAATCAAAGGTAGAGAAAACGGCCATGGCACAGCAAATGACTGAAGGTCAGAAGGCTACCTACTAGATGTGCACCTTCTTCTTTACATTTGTAAAATACATGAGCAGTCAATTAACCCACAGGGGGTTACACAGGATCAGGGTAAGGAAATAAATCAGCTTTCTAAATCTCTTAACTCTTTACTGGTCTCTCCATCAGCATTTACAATTCCTGCATCATCAAAATGTTCATCCAATATATTATATGAGGGAAAAATATACAGCCCCCAGAGTAATTACATAATGATTGTACATGAAGTCTGTCCAGAAAAAGTCCAGCCATTGTTAATGTAAGAAAAAGGGTTTCTGTGACATTGATGTAACCTGGCAGCCAAGAAGAGTGGACTGGAACGCGGGTGTGTGAACAATAACTTCACTGTACTAGTCAGTGGGGGTAGGGGGTAGTTGCTGTTGAATGAGCATCTGTACTGTGTAGCTGCTCCATTCAAAATGAATGAGTCAAACAACTAATGTGCGTCAAATTTTGCATTAAGCTTGAACATTCTTCTGCAGACACTATTTGGATGATTCAGAAGGCCGCAGCTGTGGGCAACTGGTGATTGGCAGCTTCATCATGACAACATGCCCGCACATGCATCACGTCTCATGCAGAGATTTTGGGCGAAACATCAAATCACCCAGGTGACTCAGCCCCGCTATGGCCTGGATTTGGCACCCTGTGACTCTGGCTTCTCCCAAAACTAAAATTACCCTTGAAAGGGAAGAGATATCGGACCATCGATGAGATTCAGGAAAACACAATGAGACAGCTGATCGTGATTGGGAGAACTCTGTGAGATCCCAGGGTGCCTATGTACAATGTACCTTGTATCTTCTTCAATAAATGTCTCTATTTTTCATATTACATGGCTGGATACCTTCTGGACAGGCCTTGCATATTTAAAGGATTTCTCAGCCTCGGCAATATTGACATTCCTTGTTGTAAGGGGCTGTTCTGTGGTGTTTAACAGCACCCTGTCTTCTGCACACTAAAATGTCTTTAGGAACTGCCAAATGTTCCCTGGAAGAAAAAACTGCCCAGATGCCACTGGTTCAAAGGAACCTAAATAAAAATTCACTCTCTAAAAAATGAAAATAAAAACAAAAATAACTCAAACTCTGTAGAATGTCAAGATATCTAGGCAGCTGGCAGCAGATGTGTTTGTTGTGGCAAGTGGGAAAATAATCTGGAACCAAGCTTATATTATGAACCAGTCACTAGGGCTATAAACAAACACTGAGAATAACTCAGGCACTTACTGCTCTGGAAAAAACTTGTATTGCACGTACTCTAGATTGAAAAAACAGAACAGATGCAGCCAAATTATCAAAATCCAATAAAGCAAACTGGGCTTTCATAGCTAAGCCTCCAGGCTCCACTTGCACTCTTCCAAGTTTGGTCCGAGATCACCAGCATCAAAATCACTGGGAGATGGATAATATTACAGAATCCCTGGTGGCGGTGGTGGAATTCTATGAAATTTCAATGAGCTTCTCGAGAGATTCTTACACACACAACAGTTTGAGAAATGGCTGAGTCCTAAGGATCACAAGCAATTCCTGAGGTGTAAGGGGTGAAGAAAGGATGTAAACTGATGCTGGCTGACCTGCCCCTTCATCTTTCTTTTTCTCTTCTTTCCCTAATATCCCAAATTCTTAGGCCACTCTCAGGTAAATGGTAATAATGCATAGAGAAGGTATTTCTGATCAAGAATCTTCCTATACTTTTTCCCTGTTCCCTGTTATCTTATCACTGTTTCCTCTCAAACAGACCAGAACATGAATCATATGTAATCAACACTGTTCAAGAACGTATAGTTCCAATAAGAGTATTAAGAAATTAAACACCAAGGAAAGGAAAAAGCTTCTAAATTCACCGTATAAGACAATATACTCAGCCCCCTCAATCTTTGGTTTGGATATCACTAAAAGCCTAATAAATTGCTAGTTTCACAAGTCTACTCAGTATGCCATTTCAAACTTAATTACAGTGTCAGTTTATTTTCTAGCTAACAGACATATTTTTAAATGATTGCTCTACTAACTACTTCCATGACAATGCCATTTTTACATTACAATTTTAGAAGTACTGAGAGAATAGACATATATTTTTGCTTGGTTAGCCACAGACATTCCATGAAAGGGTACAGGGCAGTGGTAGCAATTCACACAGAGTACAGTAAGAAATGTGTTCCTAAAGACAGAGAAGCTCTGAAGAAGGGGTCCTGGGAGCCAGGAGAACAGGGTAGGAGATTTATTATTGTATATTATTCTGTTCCAAATTCTGACACACATAAATGTAGTTACCTATTCAAACAATTAAAATTAAAATTATACACTGCCTTACTTACTTGCAAATATGCAATCCTTCCTATTTCTTATATTAAGTCACTAAATCCCACTCTTCTTTTTTTTTTTATTTATTTTTATAGAGAGGGGAGAGAGGAAGAAAGAGAGAAACATCTATGTGATAAAGAAAGATTAATCAGCTGCAAACGTAAGTGTTGCTGGTTCGACAATTTCCAGTCAGGGCACGTGCCTGGGTTGCGGGCCAGGTCCCCAGTGAGAGGCATGAGTTGATTCATCGATCAGTTGCCTCTCACTCACACGCACCCTGACCAGGCACCAAACCTGCAACCTAGGCATGTGCCTGACCAGGAATTGAACCAGTGCCCTTTCACTGAGCAGTACAACACCCAGCCAACTGAGCCACACTGGTCAGGGCATTACTGTCATTTTAAAAGTGAAGAAACTGACACAGAGGTTGAGTAACTTGCCCAAGACAATAGCTAATAAGTGGCAAAGCCATGTTTGGAACCAATGTACTCTGGTTCCAGAGTTCATTCTCTGAAACACTATCCATACCATCTTTTCAATAAAATTTTACTTTTATAGTGAAAAATAAATAAAATATTTAATCTAAATAATTACCATTTTATTATTACAATTTAGCTCTCTGTGAAGTTAGATGCTATAATATAGGTGCAAAATTGCATATAAGAGTAAGTGGTGCCCTGCCTGGATTGAGTGCCAGCCTGCAAACCAAAGGGTTTCGATTCCCTTTGGTTCGATTCCCAGTCAGGGCACATGTCTGGGTTACTGGTCAGGCCACCAGTAGGGGGCACAGAAGAGGCAACCACACACTGATGTTTCTCTCCCTCTCTCTGTCTCCCTTCCCCTATCTAAAAATAAATAAATAAAATCTTTAAAAGAAAGAGAGTAAGTGGTATAATCAAATAGAGTAACTGCACGTTACTCAAAGTATACAAAAGTATACACTAGTAATATACCTCTCTTCTATTCTGTTCTTATCCATGAGAGGCTGCTTAATCCACTGGTTAACCAGTCTTTGTCCTTGAGGGGTTTTGCACTTATTCAGCAATGCAGCCAGAGACTGAGAGCCAGTGGTATCTTCAACAGAGCCCTAGTAAACAAAAATTACAAAGAATGGCATGGTCATTAGTAAAAATATTACTATACCATGAAAAATAATTTTGAGAACAAGAACATTTAATATTCTTCAAATATTAAATGAGAAATTTGCACAAAAATTCTTCTTAAAGTCAAATTTTCAAGCTGTTAATCTGTATTTTGCTATGTATTCCCCCAAACCAAAACCACTTTATAATTATTGCAGTTTTAAGACATAAAACTTATTAGAATTCTTAAAAGCTGCTGTAATATAAAAGTATTCATAAAGCCAGAAAAAACTCTTTATGTATCTTACAAGTAGAAAAATACAGTAATTCAAAACTACTTATCTAAGTATAATAATATTTCAAAATATTAAGCTCCTTAGTGAGGTTTTTCAGGATGTATCAGAGGGAACATTTTTTAACCGTTCCATGTTTTTATTTTATTGAGACAATTTCTTTAATAATCATCATCTGTATGTTGTGTTGTGTGTTCACTACCCCAAGTCAAACCTTCCATCACCATTTATCCCCACTCCTTTACGCTCTTTATAGCCCCCACTCCCCCTTCCCTCCAGTAACCCCCACACTTTTATCTATGTCTATGAGTTTTACCATTCGATGTTGTGAATCTATGTATTATTTTTTACCTGGAAAAGGTTAAGTGCTCTGACTGCTGCAATATCCAATTTCATGTACTGGCTGAAGTCAAAAGTAGTCAGCTCAAACTGTCCAAAGTTTGAATCATCTGATAAGAGTTCTAAAAACTTGATAACTGCAGACAATGATGAAACTGCAACCTAGGATTAAGAATTTAAAAAGAAGATTGCTATCACTAGAATTCTAAAGAGTTTTTAAAGGCAAAATAAAAATAAATTCCAAACACATCATTTTCCTTGATGTTTCTTCCCAATCCAAACCAAGAAAATCAAAGTTTAAGTAAATCTGTTAACATTAGAAAATGATTTTCAGAAAATGAAAATATACTATAATAGCAGCACTGTTCATAAAAGTCAAAAGTAGAAAATACTCAAATGCCCACTAAGAGCAAAATGGGTAAAATCTGGCAAGTTTAATGTTCACCCCAAGGAACACCACATAACATCACACACAAACAATCCACAACTACAAGCAGTATAGACAAACCTCACAAACATGATACTGAACAAAAGAAATTAGACACAAAGAATATGTGTGTGTGTATAAATAAAATTATTCCATTTACATAAACTACAAAAATAGACCAAACTAATCTACACTGTCAGAGGTAACAACCAGGGTTACTCTGGATGGGTATAATGGATCAAAAAGTATTTTCAATACTCAAGTCTTATTATTTAATAACACATTTTGTAAGGCTGCAGCTACCATTAATAGTGATTCCTCTGATAGATCTGGGTAAAGTAAATTGAAAGCCTTCTGGAAAGGATTCATTAATCTAGATGGCATTAAGTAATTCATGGGAGGTGAAAACATCAACGTTAACAGGAGTTTGTAATAAGTTGATTCCACCCCTCATGGATGACTTTGAAAAGTTCAAGACTTCAGTGGAGGAAGTACCTGCAGATGTGGTATAAACAGCAAGAGAACTAGGATTAGAAGTGCAGCCCGCCCAGCTGGTGTAGCTCAGTGGACTGAGCGTGGGCTGGGAACCAGGCGGTCCCAGTTCGATTCCCAGTCGGGGAACATGCCTGGGTTGCAGAGCAGGTCCCAGTGAGGTCCCAGTGAGGGCCACGTGAGAGGCAACCACACATTGCTCTTTCTCCCTTCCTTCTCCTCTCTCTAAAAATAAATAAATAAAATCTTAAAAAAAAAAAGTAAAAGTAAATTTAAAAAATCTTTCTTAAAAAAAAAAAAGTGCAGCCTGAAGATGTGACTGAACTGCTACAATCTTGTAAAACTTAACAGACGAGGAATCACTTCTTATGCATGAGCAAAGAAAGTGGTTTCTTGGGATGGAATCTACTCCTGGTGAAGACGCTGTGAAGACTGGTGAAATGACAACAAAGGATGTAGAATATTACATAAACCTAGTTAATAAAGCAGCAGAGTTTAAGAGGACTGACACCAATTTTGAAAGAAGTTCTACTTTGGGTAAATGCTATCAAATAGTATCGCATGGTACAGAGAAATCATTCATGAAAGAAAAAGTCAATCAATGTGGCAAACTTCACTGTGTTATTTTAAGAAATTGCCACAGCCATAGTTAGCAGCCATGAACACTGAAGCGAGACCCTCCTCAGCAAAAAGATTACAACTCACTGCAGGCTCAGATGATGGTTAGCATTTTAGCAATAAAGTGTTCTTTAATTAAGGTATGTACATTGTTTTACAGACAATGCTATTGCACTTCATAGAGTACAGCATAGTATAAACATTACTGGGAAACAAAAAAATTCATGAATTGCATCAGTGAGATAATCACTTTATGTCTGAACTGGACCTGCAATATCTCCAAGGTACATCTATACTGAACATAAAATAAGAAGTTCAGGGCAGCAAACTGATAGCCCAATGACATGCCGTATTTTTGTTGTATATAATGTGCACATTTTTGCCCAAAGTTTTGAGGGAAAAATAAGGGTGCACATTATACATAGCAAAATACGGTATTCTACTTACTAAAACGTACTTGAGGTGCACCCTTCGTGTGTGCCGAGTACACGCTCCTCTTTGTAGTTGAGCCTTGGTTGCTGTTGGCAGATCAATGGGAGGGGTTTACTCAGGCCAGTCAGCTGCAAGGATTGGCTGTGACCTCTTACCACTAACTTTCACCCTCTGTGGAAGATCAGCTGTGCAGGGTCAGGGGCAGGGTCATGGTGCTTCAGTGTAGTCTGTAGCTATCCACTGGGCTGGCTGGCCCTGGAGTTTCCCAGGTGGTGCAGGCCAAGATCACCCCCCACCTGTGTTTTGCCTGGGGCCACCCTGCCTGACTTGTAAAGCAATCTGAGATGGCTGCTACTTGTGCTGGGCTTGGAGACTTCCAGGCGAAGCCAAGCTGCAAATCTAGGTTGTTAGTTCCAGGTCTGGGCTCACTGGGCTAGCTGCTGCTTGTTTGTTCATATGGAAAAGTAACCTCGGTGGGCCGGGAAGTTGAGTGGAGCAGTGTCTCTGGGGATCTCCAAAGCGGGTCAAACAGTGTTAGCCAGGTTGATGGAGCACCCAGCTTGGGTGATAGGGAAGGCTGTGCCACTGGACCCTGCAGGATACCTACTACATTAGGCCACACTACCAAAACACCAAGTCAAAGCAGCTCTACCGAATACATGGAAACAAACACAGGGAGGCTGCCAAAACAAGGGGACAAAGAAACAAGGCCCAAATGAAAGAACAGATCAAAACTCCAGAAAAAGAGCTAAATGAAATAGAGATAAACAATCTGTCAGATGCAGAGTTCCAAGCACTGGTTATAAGGATGCTCAAGGAACTTAGGGAGGGCCTTGACAACATAAAAAAGATCCAGTCAGAAATGAAGGATACACTAATTAAAATAAAGAACAACTTACAGGTAAAAAAAAGAGTAGAATGGATGAAGCCAAGAATGTAATCAATGATTTGGAACATACAGAAACAAAAAACAACCAAGCAGACCAACAAGAAAAAAAAATCCAGAAAAACAAGGGTAAGTGTGAGCAGCCTGTGGGATAACTTTAAGCAATCCAACATTCACTTCACAGAGGTGCCAGAAGAGAAAGAGCAAGAAACTAGAAGTCTATCTGAAAAATAATGAAAGAAAACTTCCCTAATTTGGTGAAGGAAATAGACATGAAAGTCTAGGAAGCACAAAGTCCCAAACAAGTAGGACACAAAGAGGCCCACCTCAAAACACATAATGAAAATGCCAAAGTTTAAAGATAAAGAGATAGGGGGTGGGGGAATGGATGAGGTGAGGGGATTAAGAAGTACAAACAGGTAGTTACAAATAGCCATGGGGATGTAAAGTGCGGTATAGGAAAAGGAGTAGCCAACGAACTTACACATGACCCTTGGACATGAACAAGGGTGGGAGGATTGCCTGAGGGAGTGGGGGTGCTGGGTGGGGGGGGCGGCAAAGAAGAAAAAATCAGGACAACTTTAATAGCATAATCAATAAAATATATTTTAAATAAATATATGTACTTGATACTAGATTCATTATAAACGTACATATTTTTCCTAGTTGATAACATAGTAATCTATCTACCCTTGCCAAACTGTAACAAATGTATAAGGCTGCCATAAGAATCTCCTGCTATGTCACCAGGAGACAAAGGTAAGAACAGTTCCTAATATCCCTAAAAGCGTCTTCATTTCCAGAGAGGGGAAGGGAGGGAGGAAGAGAGGGAAACACCAATGTGTGATAAAAACATCCATCAGTCAGTTGCCTCTCGCATGTGCCCCAACCAGAACTGGGCCTGCAACCCAGGCACACGCCCTGACTGGGAATTAAACCGGTGACCTTTTGCTCTGCAGGACAACGCCTAACCAACTGAGCCATGCTGGCCAGGGCGCTTCTTCACATTTTCAACAGACGGATAAGTTTCTCTAATACTGGAATTACTGCTCTTCCATACTGGCTTCTGATTATGTCACCAAAAAAGATAAATAGTTTATAAGAAACTATTAAGTGATAAGCAAGCACTGCAAAATCATGGTAATAATAGTCGCAGTTCATTCTAGTTTGATATCTACTTTGAAAATTATAAAGTTTGTTTTGTCTTATTTAGACATACAAGAGCCTCCAATATTTTACCATAAAAATACCTCTCCCAAGCTATACACACCTCTAAGAGTTGAACAAGATAAACTTTAACCCCTGAAAATCTCATAAAGTTGTATTTGCATATTCATTTCTAACACTGAATGTACATAACTAGTGCCAATTTTTGAGCCAAATTATTTAGATGTAACATTATTTAATTATTATGTGCACTTTCACCCTTATTACATACTAATCGCCGTAACGATGCTTAAGACAGGTATTTTTAACCTTACTTAACATATAATGAAACTGCCTCTCAGAAAGATGAAGTAATTTATAAAAGATTCCACAGCTTGCATGTTATAATACTTTGATAGGTCTTTTCCTCCCTCTGGTCAATAAATTTCTCATGGATTTAAGTGACAGTAATCAGGCTCTTTCATATGGACCCAATAAAACTCTTCCTGTCCCAGGGATACGTGTTGTGTAATTATCACAGAATTATATTTAAGGATATGTTTAAATTTTTCTAGTCATTTCCTTGAGTTTTTCATAAGCTTTCATTGATTAAATAAGCTTATTATCAGTGATCCACAGTTTAGGTTTGAAATATATGTGACAGAAATAGCCTTCTTAAAAAGTCACTATTGCCCTGGCCAGGGAGCTCAGTTGGTTGGAGCGTTGTCTTGTACCCAAAAGGTTATGGGTTTGATTCCCAGTCAGGACACATGCCTTGGTTGCAAGTTTGATCCCAGGACCAGGAATGTACAATCCCTGGTCTGGGCATGTACAGGAGACAACCAATCGATGTTTATCTTTCACATTGATGTTTCTCTCTCTCCCTTCCTCTCTCTCTAAAACAGCAGTAAAAGAAAATGTCCTCAGGTGAGGATTAAAAAAAAACTTTTTTTTTTAAAGAAAAAATAAAATCACCATTGTAACTTAAGACAAATCCACATTTGTAACATACATACCTGATTCTCCATTTCTGGCAAGACAGCGCTGTTCACCTGTTCTCCCTTTTTCCCTTTTAATAACCGGTTAAGGTCCTGATAAATATCTCTCGTGGAAAAGTCAGTTCTTTTTCTTTCCGTAATCAGAATTCCTCCTCTCTGAATAACCTATTTTACAAGAAATATTTTAAATTACTATGAGGAAAGCAGTAAGAAAAGGAGAACGATAGCACTGACACATATAAAGTGACAACAGTTAACAAATTATTAACTGACCTTAAATTTTCATACAACATGCAAAACATTACTAAAACATTTGTGTTAACATGTATTTTAGAAAATCTATGAACTGAATTTTCATGGATATTTAAAATTATGTTTATACAAAACTTTCAAAAAATAGTCCCAAAGGTTAAAAACTCCAGACAGAATAATACTCTTGGAAAGTTGTTTAGATACTATCTATGCTAAAAATGCCCATCACAGATTTGCTATCTCTCAAGCAGCTCTAACAGCATTTGTGGCCCACAAAAACAGAAGAATCCTTAGGGAATACAGCATCCCTTACGAAATAGCTAATAAACAATATACCTGTAAAATGGCACAATCAGAATTTTGTTGAAAGAATCAAGTTCCACTCAAATTTACAAAATAATCCTGAGGAACTGCATCTTATTTATTTGATAAATCCATGCATAAATACAGTAATAAATTTTTTTGCTTTTTTTTAATGGCCCTAAATCACCTTGTGTTTCCCCTGAACTGTGAAAGCATTCCTTCTGTCAAATGTGATTTGATTTGAACCCTTTATGGCTCACATTCTCTTACTCTTTGGGGAGGGGAGAGAGGAGAAATGATCTGAAATAGAAGTCTTAAATAAAAAATAGCTTATTCTAAAGTCCTACTAAATACACAGTTTCTGTCGAAGATAAATTATCAAGACATTCCTCAAAATAAAACATCACTGTAATGACATAAAAAAAATTTTTACTTTTAAATTTTTATTTTTCCTGAAATAAACCAGCATCATGTTAATTAGAGCCCTTACATGGCTTGGTTTCTCCTCTCTCACTAGACTAATGCTCTTACCTGCCTCAGTTTCCCCATGTCTCCAGCAATCTCTCCTCCTGGTAAAACACATTCCTTCGGCCCAATCTGAATCAGGAGGGCCTCCAGATTGGAGAACTGATCGTTGTCAGGGAACTCGCACAGTCCTAGCTTCCTCTGTATGGAGTCAACGTACCCAACGCCCACCTGTCTTTGGCCATCAACTGTGGACATTTTAACACCCACAACACCAATGGAATCTGATGCATCGTTGTTACCGAAGAGAATGTCTTCAAACTGAGAAAGATTACCAGGAGAAGCCTAAGCAAAAATAAAGAAAAAGTTTAAGAAACTGTTGAATGTACTTTAAAATTTTACTAGCAAATAAGAATTACCCAACCTGGATAAATTTAACAAAATCTTACCAAAAATTGCTTATAACCATATAATCGAATAATTATCACCTATTTTCTATAAAGTATTCCCTCTGCTTTTCCAATTATTTTCAGAATACCTGGGCATATCTAAAAATAATTGTACCAAAAGTGATTTTTGGTTTGAAATTTGGCAGCTGGATTTATACACACACAATCATGAAGGAACCAAAAGTGACCATCCTGTCAATGCTAGGCTTCAATTTCTACATTCTGCCCTAATCCCACTGGTTGCACACATCAGCGTATTTTCACTAAGTAGCTTTACCACACAGGAGAGCGGTATTAT
The DNA here is from genome assembly GCA_004026765.1 of Micronycteris hirsuta. Lineage (NCBI taxonomy): Eukaryota > Metazoa > Chordata > Mammalia > Chiroptera > Phyllostomidae > Micronycteris > Micronycteris hirsuta. Next base: position 42,076 of record PVJI01008678.1, on the reverse strand, counting down.
TAGCTTAAATACTGACCTTGAAAAGTCTCTCTATATATCAATATATTTAAATATAAAATGAAAATTGTTCTAAATCAGTGATTTTCCAAATAAGGGGTCCTTGACCTATTTTTAATATTCCAAAAATATTAGAACTATTTCTCTAAGATTACACAGAATAACTAAAGGATCAAATTTCTCTGCTTTTGTCTGGACAAGTCTGTGGATGACGCTAAAAACTTCAACCTGATTAGCTGATAGGTTGAAGTTAACAAGGCATTCTGGGGCAACTGACAACCATGGTAATGAAATGGGAGACAGCCACACACAGTCTAAATGAGCAGAGTGACGGCCAAATTTAAGCAGCCAGTAGCCATCTATAATTTAAAATGTGATTAGCATCATAATCATTTATCTTTTCACAATGATTCTGGATCTCCTATAGTTATGGACTGATTAAAATCTGGATCAAAGCCCGGCTGGTGTAGCTCAGTGGATTGAGCGCGGGCTGGGAACCAGGCGGTCCCAGTTCAACTCCCAGTTGGGGCACATGCCTGGGTTGCAGGCCAGGTCCCCGTGAGGGCCATGTGAGAGGCAACCAATTATTGCTCTTTCTCCCTTCCTTCTCCTCTCTCTAAAAATAAATAAATAAAATCTTTAAAAAATAAATAAAAAATAAATAAATAAAATAAGAAATCTGGATCAAAAATGAAAACTTGTTATCTGATATTTAAATAAAAAAATCAGATTCAATCATAAATGTAAACATCACACTTTCACATACAGGCTTTAGATTTACATGCAGATTATGAAGCACACCTTAAGAACTATCAAAAGTAAACCAGGAGCTAATAAAACGGCATTCTTGAGGACACTTGAAAATGATATGATGGTATCTCTGAACTGACGGTATCTAAGGTCCTTTCCTGCTCCAAACATCCTAATTACCGAGAACATGGAGAAGAAATCAATCAAAGAGATCAACTATTTAAAATATCACTAACACTCCACACTAGAATCAATACGATAAAAATGTAAACATAAATTAGTTTTGGCAGTTATAATCTGAACTACTTTAAATGAAGATACCACCTTTTAACCTGATAAAGATACATATTTTAACATGCCCCCCCCCCAGAAAAAGAAGTAAAAAGAATTCATCTTGAAGGATTCTGATATACCTAAAGGACTGACAGACCGACAATCATGGTAATCACCTGAACTTATGATTCTTTTTGTTGTTGTGACTGAGTTCTGTGAGGGATGAGAAAGAAAACATCACTTTGTGGTACCCTCAATTTTCTCTTAGAGTCTTTTCAAGACACAGGCTAAATGAAACTCTAAGTAAAAGACCCACTTTTCTTACTATAGTAGCAATGAAAATTCCCAGAAAGCTCCATAATGTAGAATGCCAAATCCTCCCAGATATTGTCTTCAATAAATGTCCATTCTTACAAATGGGACAGGGAAGAAGGGTATGGAATGAATATCGAAAAATATTATATTTAAAGTAGTATCAATATCAAATGTTTAAATATTGCATTAAACTCCACAAGAAAAAACTCACAGGACTTTCAAATCAGAAAGCATCTTAAAAACGTTTTAATTTTACTGTTACTGAAGAAACAGATGTAGAAGGTTGGGATATTCACCAAGAGAATATCCCGGAGAGACAGAAGAAAAAAAAAAATGCTTGTAATAACTATGCACTGTGCCAAGTGGGTTCTTTAAATATCGGGGAGATCACTTTGTAAACTATACAACTGTCTAACCACTATGCTGACACCTAAAGCTCATATATAAAATACAAGCATTAAAAAAAAAAGAAATGAAAATGACTGACTACAAGCTCAGAGCATTGTCCCCTTTCCCACACACACTTATTCTAAGAATAAATCTCACCGCCCCAAAACATTTTTTAAATCTCACCTTAAGACATACTTACTGATTTTTAGAGAAAGGGGAAGGGAGGGAGAAAGGGGAAGACAAACATCAACTGGTTGCCTCTCACACACTCCCAACTGGTACCAAACCCATAACCTAGGCATGCACCCGGCTGGGAATCAAACCCACGACCTTCCGTTTATAGGATGATGCTCCAACCAACTGAGCTACACTGACTAGGACCCCAAAAACATTTTAACCATTTTCTGAGAACCTACTAGGTATGAATATTATGTGTGAAAAGACAAAACAGTGATTTTACAGACTAATAAGACAGCTATTAAATAAAGCAATGTAGCACTATCTCCTTGAAGGCATTGAAAGCATGCTTGTCACCTGACTGGTAGGGCTCAGTGGACTGAGCACTGGCCTGGGAACCGAAAGGTCACCAGCTAAATTCCCTGTCAGGGCACATGCCTGGGTTGCAGGTCAGGTCCCCAGCCGGGGGTGTGCAACAGACAACCCATGTGTATTTCTCTCACACATCATGTTTCTCTCCCTCTCTTTCTCCCTTCCTTACCCTCTCTAAAAATATTAAAAATTCTTAAAATAAAAAGCAAGCATGTCAACAAGCCTTTCTAGACACACCACAGAACATAATCACCATTAAAGGTCCAGACTTATAAAAAATTACAATCTAGCCCTGGCCAGTGTATGAGTTGGTTGGAGCATCATTCTGTAAACAAGAAAAGTCACAGGTTCAATTCCCAGTTAGGGCACATGTGCTCAGGTTGTGGGCTCAGTCCCCAGTTGGTATGTATGAGGCAGCCTATTGATGTTTCTCTCCCTCTTTCTCTAAAAATCAATAAGCATGTCCTCGGGTAAGGATTAAAAAAAAAATTACAATGTAATGGAAGAGAAAGGAACATACAAAGATATAAACAGGTGACAAATGTGTATAAATGAGATATTTGGAATACTGTAAATTTGTGTAAAATTATCTCAAAAACAGTAAAATCGAATCCTTATTTAATGCCGTATTCAGCTTTATGTGACAGCTATTTATTTATGTTTCCAGTATAGTGAAAAAGATCAGAGTGTTCATACTTATAATACGGATCTACTGAATTTCTGAGTTGCTATTAAATTGTAATTTTTTAAAATCACATGCTAAAGATTAAAATTTCTCAAAGCATTTTAGTATCACACTTGGTTAAAAATTAAAACACAAAGAATTCCCTTATATTTTAGTTTTTTCTATGCTTAAAAAAATAAATAAAAAAGAAAGATGATTACCTTAAATGCCAAATACCAATCATTCTCCTTGGAAGCTTTATTTCCAGCTCTGTTCTTATAAACTTCAACTCTATACTGCTGAACTAGAAGAAGATCTTTTACAAAAGACTCAAAATTCATTTTACTAAGCACAACACTCTCCAGAGTCTTTGCTCCTAAAGAAAAATATTTAAAATGTTAGAAATTTGAAGATTTGAAGTAATATGTTCCAAGTGCCTAACACAATGTTTTCCCCCAAAGCTACTAGGTTCTCTCAGTAATTCATTCATGCGATAAACTGTTTATCAAGCACCTATTAGATGTCCTAGGGACTTTGGTAGATGAGAAGTATAAAATGGTAAATAGACAGAGCCCCCCACTCCCATGAAGCTGATAAATCAAAATAAAAAATTGAGAAGATACAAAGATAAAAGAATGAATAAAAATATACAGCTAACCTTTCTTGTTCGTTTTTATAATTTGTTTTCCACAATTTTGAACACAAGTCGTATATGAACTATATAGTATTAGGTTGGCCAAAAAGTCCATGTGGCTTTTTCCATAAAATAAAAAACACATTTTTCAATTCCATCAATAACTTCATTGTTCTCAATTAATGTCTCAAATTGATCACTATCAACTAAAACTGGTCTACCCGACCAAGGAGCATCGTCCAGCAAGAAATCTCCAGCACAAAACTTCACAAACCACTTCTAACAAGTTCCATCAGTCACAGCACCTTCTCCACAGACTGCACAAATCTTTGTGTTTCAGTTGTGTTTTTACCATTCTTGAAAATAAAGCATTAAAATGGCTACACAAAAATTCACCAATTTTGATAAGTTTTTTTAAATGCATGCTGATATGACAGCTGTCACAATACATTAGATTAACAAAATTGTTTTAAATGAAGTTAAAGACAACTAAGCACTACTAGAGCCATCTTAGGGAAAAACGATAAATGAAGTTTTTGGCCTTTTCTCAAAAGATCCATAAAAATGAGTTAGTCATTATTAATTGCAAAATATTCTAGATAATATATTCACATAGCTAAAAATTCAAAGGTTCAAAAGGTACAGCAGTTTCCTTTCAACACTGCCCCTTATACATCCAGTTCACCTTCATAGTGTTATCAGTATGTAAGACACATTCCCGAACATAGTCTGTGCACACACAGCAAATACATGTAAAGCATTACCTTTTTCCTTTTACACGGTTGCTTATTACACACACTATTCTGCATCTTGGTGTTGTTTTTAACTTTAATATATTTTGAAGACTGTTCCATCAGCTTCTTTCAGTTTAGAGCTGCAAACAATCCAGTGACTCTTAGGATGCTGCATAATTTAGTCTCTTACTGATGCACAGACATAGGTTTTCAGTCTCTGTTATTACAACAATGCTATATGAACAGCTTTGTCTATGCTTCACTCCCCAAACATGTGAGTATATCTGTGATATAAAGCCTTAAAACTGGCCCGGCTGGTGTAGCTCAGTGGATTGAGCGCGGGTTGGGAACCAGAGGGTCCCGGTTCGATTCCCAGTCGGGGCACATGCCTGGGTTGCAGGCCAGGTCCCCAGTGAGGGCCATGTGAGAAGCAACCATACATTGCTCTTTCTCCCTCCGTTCTCCTCTCTCTAAAAATAAATAAATAAAATCTTTAAAAAAAAAAAAAACTGGATTTTATCAAAGGATATGTGGGATTTTGATAAATATCACCAGACTATCTCCCTGGTTGGATGTACCAATTTACACCACCATCCATAATGTATAAATGCATGTACTTCCCCCCACCCCACCATTCAACACAGTCTTCAAACTTTCTAGTCTTCATCTTAGATCACTGGTCCTCAACAGGGGGTGATCTTGCTCCCCTTGCAGACAACCGGCAGTGTCTGGGTAGAGGCAGCATGCTGAGAAGCACGCAGAGGACAGCCCCTCACAGCAACAAATTAATTATTCAGTCCAAAATATCAATATGGTCAAGGCTGAGAACACACCTAAGTTGAAAAAGTATCTCAGCTTAGTTGTGATTTGCAAGTACCAATTTCTTTTCAAAAATAAAATCACCCAAACTACCAAATTGAATCAAAACTCAATTTTCATATAAGTAATGCCGACTATTCACTTACTGGCAATTCAGAATATACTTGTACATTATTCTGACAATTCTGGAACTTATGAAAAATTTAACCTAAATTTAATAGTAGACTGTGCCAAGTATATGTATCAAATACAAATAAGCAAAGCATAAAGATTAATTTTGATTTAAGATGTTTTTAAAAATTTATTTATTTGTTTCTAGGGAGAGAGGAATGGAGGGAGAAAGAAGGAGAAAAACATGGATGTGAGACTGAAACATCTTGAAACACCGACTGGTTGCCTCTCGTATGTGCAAGTGCTCCGATCTGGACTGAACCCTCAACGCAGGCACGTGCCCTGACCAGCAATCAAACCGGTGACCCCTCGACGCCCAACCAGCTGAGCCAGGCCGGCCAGGACAAGGGCTAAGATTTGTTTTGTACGGCACTTCAGACACGGCTAATACTTGCAGTATCAATTAGTTACAAGTATTAGACAGGAATCCCCACTGTCACAGACACCCTGAAAAGTGGCTCAAATCTTGCTTAAGGTTATTCTTTATGATCTAGCACAGAACTGGCAAACAAATATCTACAGGGACCGGGCAGGTTAACAAATAAGCAAAGGAATCCAAAGGAAGAATTGTAACAGAACTGATGTGACAAATGGCTTTATAAGAGACCAAACTGGAATGGCGGGGAACTCACAAAATGAGCAAAATACCAGGTGAAGAAGGAATCTAGACTCATTAGGTCAGAGGGAGCAGCTACTCAGCTCCGGCCCACTGCCGAAGAGCAGGGATATCTTTGCCCAGAGTTTGTAACTGTTGATTTTTCAAAAATAAGCTCAAAATCCATTTTTTTTCATGAAATCTCCCAATTTTTAAGTTCTAGGCAATTAATTCAAACTTTATCAAAATGTCAGTTTTCAATTCAGTAAATTCAAGAGAGCCACATTTTTCTTAAGACTTGAATAGCTGCTCTATTTTTTTGCTCGCATTTAAAAAGTTGAAAAAAGCAAAAAGAAAAAAAGCAAGTTGAATGAAAACTGTTTACCCGAGAGTCTCATTCAGCAAGGCACGTACTAACATTCTCACAGGATATGCAGGATTAAGGCCTATCCAGGCTGCAGCAAACTCACAGCTCCCAACACTCAAGATCAGAACCTCAATGTGAAATGGTAGACCCCATTTAAATGCCCCCCCCTTTTTTTCTGCCCTGACTGGTGTGGCTCAGTGGATTGAGTGCTGGCCTGGAAACCCAAAGGTCGCTGACTGATTCCCAGTCAGGGAACACAACTGGGTTCAGAGCTGTAGGCTAGGTCCCAGTTGGGGGCAAGGAAGAGGCAGCTATGGATGTATCTCTCACACACCGATGTTCCTCTCCCTCACTTTCTCCCTTCCTTCCCTTCTCTCTAAAAATACATATATATCTTTAAAAAATAATAAGTAAATAAACTCTTCCCTTTTTTGGCCTAGCACACAGGGTGACCATGCAGGTCTGCCCAAGACTTTGCCAGTTTTAGTATTGAAAGCCCAGCACCTCAAGAGTCCCCGCGCCCCCAGGGCAAACCAGAATTATCAGCAAACCCTATCAGCCCTCCTGGTTGAATACCACAGAAATAACACTATTCCTATGATGAAGTATCATCATCAAAAAGAAAAAAAAAAACTTGCTAAAAAAAAAAAAAATACTGAACCAGAGTTAACACGAAATCAGAGGAATTTCTCCCAGAAATACTTATAAATGCCATTATAAATATAGACAGCAACTTCCAGTAATATATGGCAGTGAGTTTCAAAACACTGTTTTTCATATCATCCTTCAATTTAGAAGGCAAAATATCAAGCACAACCCAGCAAAAACAATTCTGGGGAGGGAAAAAACACACTGATCTGGCGTAACTCTTAAACAGCTCTTACTTAAATGGGTTGAGCAGGACAATCCAGCAGAACTGTTTAGCCAACAAGGTTTTTAAAAACATTTGAATGTGAATGCTTATCACAGGATGAACAGGCCCTCTCAGATCTACAAGCCCCACCACTCCCTATTCACACACCTGACTACTTTGCACATCAATGTTTGCGGCCTGGCCCTGAGTGAAAGTATACACAGCAACAGTTAACAGAACACAGGTTTACAACTGTGGTGATGTCTTAACAGTGGGTGGGGATAAGAGGCTATGAATGAGGTGATTCCCCTCCTTCCCAAGGCCACCTCTACTTCCTCTACCCTCCCACAAAGAGAAATGCAGCCAGTTGGACTCCCCATCAGGGCACGTGCCTGGGTTGTGGGCCAGGTCCCCAGTAGAGGACATGTGAGAGGCAATCACACATTGATGTTTCTCTCCCAGTCTTTTTTCTCCTTCCCTTACTTTCTCTCTAAAAATAAATAAATAAAATCTTTAAAAAAAAGGAATTAAGTACTGATAACCCAGATGAACCCTGCAAATACTATTAAGAGAAAGAAGCCAGTCACAAAGACCACATATTGTATGATTCCACTTACAGTCAGCCCTCTGTATCTATGGTTTTGTATCCTCAGATTTAACCAACCGCAGATGAAAAATATTTAGGGGAAAAATGATATTGTTGCTAATGTTTACTACGTGGTTACTTCTACAACACTTGTATTTGTATTGAACATATGCAGACTTTTCCCCCTTGTCATTATTTCCCAAACAATACAGTATAACTATTTACATAGCATTTACATTGCATTAGATAAGTAATCTAGAGATGATTTGAAGTATAAGGGAGGATGCCCGAGGCTACTTACAAACAGGAATACGCAATTTATGAAAGGGACTTGAGCATCTGGAATTTGGTCCTGGAACCAATCCCCTGCAGATACCAAATCTAGCTGTCGAAGCTAGATTAGTGGTTCCCTGAGGGTTGGAAGGATTGGAAAGAAAGAGAAGTGACTGCTAATGGATACAGGATTTCTTTTGGGGTATGATGAAAATGTTCTGTAATTTGTGTTATAGTTGCTTTATGTTGTAAATATACTAAAAACCAGTGAACTATATACTGGGTGGGGCAAAAGTGGGTTTACAGTTGTTCATATGGAAAACAATACAACAGGTAATAAGAATACAAGAATAGCCCTGGCTGGTGTAGCTCAGTGGATTGAGCGCGGGCTGGGAACCAGGCGATCCCGGTTCGATTCCCAGTCAGGACACATGCCTGGGTTGCGGGCCAGGTCCCCGTGAGGGCCATGTGAGAGGCAACCATACATTGCTGTTTCTCTACCTCTCTGTCTCCCTCCCTTCCCCTCTCTCTAAAAATAAATAAAATCTTAAAAAAAAAAAAAGAATAAACTTGATGTCTCGTATACTCAAAACTGTAAATCTACTTTTTCCCTACTCTATACTTTAAGTAGGTAAATCATATTTTCTGTGAATGATAGCTCAACAAACCTGTTGTTATAACTCTGAGGGCAGGAAATTGAGGGAGTTCTTTTCTAATGTTACCTATTTTCAATAGTAAGAGGCAAGACTGACCACTAAAGAACGTACAGAGAAGTGACAGGGTCCAAAACGTGTCAAGACCTGGAATGCAAGGGATCCTCATCAGGTTTTCTGGGGTCATTTTTGTAACAAGCAATGCTGCCTAGAAACATAGCTAACCTTCTCAGTCTCATCAGATTTCCAGAGCAGCAAAGGAAAAGATTTTTTTAACCCTTTACCCAGGTGGCATACTAAAATAAAATTAAAAATTCCTTCCAACAAACAATTAAGTTTGACAGCCTTACATCAACATACATTATAGAAAATATCCTTCGTCACCCTTCACCATGGACAGTAAAAACTGCAAAACATCAGCTTTTGGGATCCAAGATACTTTGTTTTTGAGCCTTTCCCTTTTTCAGCTACTTCAGCCAATTTCTACTAAATTACCATCTTTTTAAAACTCTTATTAACCTACTCAAATAAATATTATATATAACAATCCTTTACCTAAAATGTGCCTTTGGCATAAACCTCTAATTAAGAAACAGAACCTTGGGAATAACTAACATCCACTTCTAATCACCTTTGACCACATTCTCAATTGGATTAAGATGAGATGACTACCTAGGTTATTCTAGTTTTAGAAATGTCCCTGGAAAAACCCAACATTTTAACTTTCACAGGCAGCAAAAGGAACAATTCTGTGGGTTTTAAAAATAATCTAGCCCTGGCCAGTGTGGCTCCGTGGATTGAGCCTGCAAACCAAAGGGTCACCGGTTTGATTCCCAGATCAGGGCACATGCCTCGGTTGCCGGCCAGGTCCCCAGTAGGGGGCGCGCAAGAGACAACCACACATTGATGTTTCTTTTCCTCCCTCTCCCTTATCCTCTGTCTAAAAATAAATAAACTTAAAAAAAATTTTTTTTAATCTAAACTCCAACATTAAAGTCTTATGGATGTTCAAATGGCTATAATGCTTAGGATTCATCCATTATTCCATTCATGATCTAAATTAGACAGAAAAATAAAACTATTTGATTAACAGGTTTCTAGAAAATCAGTCATCCAATTTATCTGATAACATACAAGTCAGAACTTCACATATTTTATATGCTTAAACTATTCTAAACCATGTAATACAAAGAAAAGAATACTAGTACTAGTCAGAAGTCATATAATCACTTTAAAACCGGAAAGCAATTTAGACCGTCATTAACTATGAAGCCACCCATAACACTAGCTCTGGCTGGTCTTACTGGTTCCCATACCTCTCTATTCTTGCCCTTTCTGCCCCATCCTCCACACTGCAGTAGAAATGATCCAACACACCACCTCATCTTTGCTTAAATTAAGTCTTCAGACCTCTCACTGCCTACAACATGAAATTCTAACATCTCTTGGCACAACGTAAAAAGTCTTTCATCTTCTGACCCCAACTATCTGGGCCACTCTCCTCACTCATCATGTTCTGCTCCAGCAATACCAATCTACCTCTTTCCAGGCCCTCTCCCCAGCAAACTCCTTGTTCTTCAAGACTCAGGTGGAATTTACCCCTTATACAATGCCTCTCCTGATGTCTCCAGTCTTTTAAGTCTTGCCTCTTATGCTTCTTCAACAACTTGTTATGGAGCATGTAACTCAAGTTCTTCATCTTGAATCGTAATTATTTATGCTGTGCTCTTCACTACAGTGAGCTCTGTGAAGACAGGGATATTGCCTTTTCATCTACTACTCACAGTGTCCATAACCCTGGCTGACACGCCAGCAGTCAGTCAGTTCCTACCTAATGAATGAAACATCTTTTGTGACATCCAAGTTGCATGTGGCAAAGGCAGGAGGAGAAACCCACAACTCCTTACTCCCTCTAGAATGCACTTTCCACTCTCACAATGGAGCCAGGGAGGAAAAAGATCAACATAAAACACAACGCCCACATAGGGTGAGAGGTATAGCTTTCCACGGAGTGATGATGCCGGAGAGATGGGACCGAGTTACAGAGAGCACTTGAACGCTAAGCTGAGGCACAAACACACACAGCTGCTAAGCAAAGGAGCTGCAACTTTAACCCAGGCAATCTGGCTCCTAGAGTACGAATTCCTGACCACCTGGCGGGCGACATTGCTTCTCAACAGTCCACAGGTCCCCGTGCTGGCCCAGCGATATAAATCGAATGTGAGCAAAATCATAGTGTTGACATAAAATGGTTCCCCCAAACCCCTTCTATTCTAAGTCTCACTTCTGAACTGGCGTTTCTAATAAAAGGATTTGGCTCTTGATGAGATTCACAGGACCCAGGCGGGGCTACAGAGCAGAGATCAACGGGACTACTGTTAAGACAAAACAATGTATTAAAATGCCTCGCACGACGTACGGTACGTAGTGAACGCTCCCTACGCGTTCGTTATTAGTTCAGCTTCGGGGGCAGGGCAGGGCAGGGCAGGGGGCGGTGGCACCCCACCTGGCCAGGCAGGGGCCGGAGTAAGCGCAATTTCCCACAGTGCACACACATCCCCACCGCACCCCACTCCAGACCAAGCCTGCTCGCCGCCCACTTCCTGAGAGAAGCCCAGTCCGTTCCCATCCTCACCCGCCGGCCCCATGTATTTGATCACGCCCTGGGTCTTGAACACCTCCCGGGCGGCCAGCAGCGCATCCTCGCGGTGCGCTGTGTAGAAGTCGCCCCGGTCGAAGAGGCGCACTGTGGTGGTCGGCTTCTCCGGCATGCTCTGGAAGAAGCGCACGAAGCCAAACTCGGCAGCGCTATCCAGCTGCAGCGTCTCCTTCGGCTGCACCGCCATTTCGGAACCTCTCCACAGACTGCCTTAAGGGAACTGCACGACCCCACACCCACTAAGCTGTTTCCCGCCTCCCCTCCCTCGACCCCGTCCGGCGTCCGGCCTCTGCAGCCCGCCCAATCAGTATCCAGCGCTGTGTTTCTGTAGGTGGGAGTCCGCTGTCGTAACCAATCATAAACGGACGCGGCCCAGCTTCCCGCGCACGCTGGCAACTGTCTACTGCGCATGCTTGAGCCTAGGTCGCGCGCAGACCTTGGCTGGTGCCCATCCTGGAAATAAAATATTGGTGCTGCGGGTTTTCTGGACTGTTCGGGCTGGGGTTCGGGAGGGTGGGCAGCCATCAGGGGTAGCGATCAGCAGGAACGCTGAAGTACGTTTTGCGTTCCGTACAGACCCGGAAGCGTGGGAGTGGAGTTAGAAAGAAGCTTGAAAACAAAGGAAAGTTAGCCTTCTACTGTTCAGTAGTTTTTTTAAATCTGCACGCACTCCTCTCTCTCTTACTCTCTCTCCTGCCTCTCTTTTGCTTTTTTAAGCAAACTGCCAACATCAAGGTTTATTCCCTACGACCTCAACTGCTTCGTACTGGCTAAATTACTTTTCATTTAGTCCACTTCTTGATTAATTCATTACAAAATGTTTACATAACCTGCTATATGCCAGACTCTTCTATGATCTAAGGATCACTAGTTTAAAAAGCAAACAAAAAACATTGCCTTTGTTCGCCATACATTCTAATGAGTGGTTCAGCTATATAGTAAGTAAACTAAATGGTATGTTAAAAGATAAGCGTTTAGGTAAAATAAAAAATAAAATATAAATGGGGTTGAAATTTTTTTAAATGTTAAAGACCTGAAGGAGGTCTTGCACAGTTGCCTGCGTTAGACAAGAATTGTACTCTCCTGTTTGGCTAACCCTTTTCCTAAGGAAGCTGCCCCAAACCCTGACTCAACAAGCAGAATGACCCCAGGGGCCTTTCAAAGGAATTCCTGGCCCTCACCTGCATTCAAGGGTTGGAATTTCTGAAGGTGGGGTCTTAGGATCTTTTAAAAAGCTCCTTAGATAAGCCTGATGGTCAGCTCAGTTTAGAAACCACTGGCACACAGTTGAAAATTCAAATACCTTCTGAGGCAGAAAGCAAAGTTTGGATCACCTGACTTGACTATTCAGCAATGCTACATCCTTGCCCCTCCTCTCACCCGAACCCTAAGATCTAGGAAGGCAACAAACTTCCCCTTCCCTCACAACACTTGTGACTTCAACACAAATTTGTCTCTGTGCTCTGGAATGGCTCTTCCTTGCCCTCACAGGCACTTTGTGTAGCAAACTCGTAGTCATCCTTCAGTCCTCTTCTCAACGGTCTCTTCAGAGAAAGCTGCCCAGTCTCCCACAGTGTAATTAGTTGCATTGTCTTCTGGGGTTTCACTTTATTTATATCTCTTGCTGCATTATTTTAGAAATATCTGTTCACCTGTGAGAGGTGAACCATACATTGCTGTTTCTCTCCTTCTCTGTCTCCCTCCCTTCCCCTCTCTCTAAAAATAAATAAATAAAATCTTAAAAAAAGAATAATAATGGCTAATGTTCATCAGCATTTATTGACTCCTGGATGTTTTCTTTATTTTCATATGTTTTCTGTGTTAATCTGTTGCAGGAAAAACTCGGTTCTTCTTGCTAAGGCAGTAAAGAATTACTAATCAGCAAATCTATTTGCATGCAAGCAAAGTTTATTAGTGATATGTTCTCATGGAAGAAGACTGGGGGTGGGGAGGGGGGAGGAGAAAGGCATAGGTAAAGGGCAAGGCAAGAGCATCGGGTCCTTTGTTCTGAGGACTTACATAGTTGGCAGAAGGAGTGAGAGAGTTACATATTGATTAGTGGGTAAAGATGTTGCCAGCTTCCCCTGGGAAAGCATTGATCACCTAAAAGTAGGTATGTGTGGAGGGTTATTAATCCAGAATTCTTATCTTGCTCCAGACCACATTTGGTCATCTTGTTGTAAAACAAATAAGTGACAGGAGGCAGTTAATTAGAGTTGATGCAGTTGCCCAAAAGTTATTTACAGGCTCTTTCTGTAAGCATTAGGGTCCCCCTTGTAAAACAGACGGTGACCAGAGGCAGGTAATTAACCAAAGTTGTTTTATGGGCTCTTACTTTGGGCACTGTGAACCCCCTTCTCTTCCCCCTTCTAGACCTTGGGATGAATACACAGTTTCGAAGGCTTTCTCCTAGATAATGGAAACAAAACATAAAGAATTTCAAGGACTCCCCTCATTGTGTTTCTTGTGATGTTGGAACATCTGGCAATCTTATCAGACCAGGCTCAGGACTACTGAGTTAGTGAGTCAGACATGTCTCTCTCCTCCTCCCTGCCTTGGTTTACTATTTATCCTACCTAACAAATCTTTGTAACTCTTAAGTGTTGGGAACTTTCCTTGTTTTACAATAGGAAACTAAAACTTGGAGATGCCTAAATCACACAGGTGGTAAGTGATAGAGTTCAGTCTTGCTCCAGATTCTGTATACTTAACCATCTGTGTGCCATAAGGCCTGGCACATATTAGGTATGCAAGAAATGTATGTAACTGAATGAGCTGTGCATCACAATAACTGCTTCTACATGATAACCTAAGCTTGAGTGTTATTCCATCTCTTCCCCTTTCTAAAATAGTGAGTTCAGAGGCAGGCAGCATTATAAGAAGAATATCTACCTCTAGGGTTCATATGGGGATCCAGTGAGATAATGTAGTTTTGAAAGTATGTTTTGCCCTGGCTGGTGTAGCTCAGTTGTTTGGAGTGTCATCCCGTAAACCAAATGGTGGCAGGTTTGATTCCCAGTTAGGGCACATACCCAGGTTGTGGGTTCAATTGCTGGTCGGGGTATGTACCAGATGGCAGCCAATGGATGTTTCTCTCTCTCACATCGATGTTTCTCTCTCTCCCTTCCTCTCTCTAAAGGCAAGAAAAGAAAATGTCCTCAAATGAGGATTAAAAAACAAACTATTTTTTAATCTTTTGTAAACAGCCTTTACTTGTTTATCATCACAATTACCCCCACCCAGACTATATCTATTTAGTATTTATTTGTCAATTGAGTCTATTCTAAAAATAAAAAAAATGCCCGAACTTGCCCTGATCTTAAAGGACAATTCAAAGAAAAGTGAAGGGCTACAGGGAATGTCAAAACAAACTTCTCATCCTGGCTGGTATGGCTCAGTGGACTGAGCATTGTCCTGCAAACCAAAAGGTTGCCGGTTCGAAGCCCAGCCAGGGTGCATGCCTGGGTTGCAGGCCAATTCTCCAGTTGGGGACGTGCGAGAGGCGACCAATCAAATGTTTCTCTCCTCTTTCTCCCTCCCTGCCCCTCTCTCTGAAAATAAATAAATAAAATCTTAAAAAAACAAAAAATAAATAAAAATAAAACTTCTCAAGGCCATTTAAGACAGGGTTTATAGGGTGGGAGATGAGGGCATTATGGGAGGACTGGGAGGAAGAGGTGCGTCTTATAGTCCGAATGTAGCTTACCTGGCTCACTGTGAGCTCTGTTTACATTTACATTAGTGAAATATTATGTTATTTATGTTATTAAATATTTAACTACATTTTTTGCTTCAAAACTTTTTTTCCTATTTTCCTCCTCTAAAACCTAGGTGCGTCTTATGGTCCAAAAAATATGATATGTTAAGGTAGATGAGGGCAGTGGATTTTACTCTGATCTTTAAAGATAAACAAGGAAAAAATCCACTTCAGGTCATGAGCTAGACACTGTGTCCCCACTGTAGAATATGTGCACAGTTCAGGGTCATAGCCCACTGCTGATGGAGATGGGTCCCCAGGTGTGAGCCTATTGCAAGAGACCGGTAACTGTGGTTGCTCGAGCTGCCAGCAAGAACGGGGGCTCTTCGTGTGTATCCTTTGTGCTGAGAAAGAAAATGTGTTTCAGACCTGAGCTTTGTAGTCTGATGTTATTAGCTGCTCATTTGGGGAAGTTTATCGTTTATGGTAGATTTTAATGGATATAATGTCCAGAAAATTCATCTAGAAGACAATCAGTCTTGCCAGAGGACAATGACCATTAACCAGACTTAGAAGATAACTAATGATTCCAGACATTCTTTACTTTGTATCCAAACTAATAACAATGATTCTAACAAGCTTTCTTACTACAAATGCCCTGGGAAAGAGGGACCTTTAAATTAACCTGCTTGGAAACAAATTTAAAATAAAACTTTGACATATGCTTGTAATCAATTTGAAAGGTTGTTTTAACTGTTTTCTTTTTAATTCATGTGCATGGATTAAATAAGTGTGCATGACATTAACAAAAATTCAATAGAGTACATTTGAAGATCTAATTGGCTTTATTGAGAAATTCATGAATTGGGGAGCATCTCATCTAGCAAGCCAAGAGGTGCTCTGAGAAGCCACATGTTATGGAAGGTTTTTATAGGCAGAGAAGGGTGGCACAAGAAAAGTATTAGCAAAAGGCCCTGGCTGGTGTAGCTCAGTGGATTGAGCGCAGGCTGCGAACCAAAGGGTTGCCAGTTCAATTCCCAGTCAGGGCACATGCCTGGGTTGCAGGCCAGGTCCCCAGTGGGGGCCACGTGAGAGGCAACCACATATTGATGTTTCTCTCCTTCTCTTTCTCCCTCCCTTCCCTTCTGTCTAAAAATAAATAAATAAATAAATATTTTTTAAAAAAAGTATTAGCAAAAGAAAAGAAAGGATCGTTTCGGGCAAGGTTACTTAAATTTAGGGAAAAGCCTGGTCTTTTTAATTTTTTTAATAGTTTATTTTTTATTTTATTTTTTTCCATTACCACTTACCCCCCCCCCCCATACCCTCTTCTATCTCAACCCCTGTCTTATCAGGCAAATTACCTCTGCTTTCCTTTGGTGGGAATGGAACTGGCTCAAGTGACAGATTAATTCATTGGTATTGACCAGAATATTCCAGACTGACTGATGAGATTACATTCCTGGAAAAGGTTGAAACTACAGTTATAACAGGAAGAAGTGTAGGTTCGATGTCATGGGTTCAGCATAAGTTACTCCATTTGGGGCCTGTGGTTTTCCTCTTTTGTTAAATTCCAAAAGTTAATATCAAATACTTGCACCTTAAAGAAATTTCCTGTGTTTACCAGTCCTACATGGGAAACTGAATTTCTAAAAATAACTGGTAAGAGGAATTTTGCAAAAATATACCTGGAAGACATGACATGATCAATAGGGGGCAATAAAATATTTATCCAATATGTGTTTTGTGTTTTTTTTTCAGATTTTATTTATTTTTAGAGAGAGGGGAAGGAGAGAGGAGAAAAAGAGGGAGAGAAACATTGATGTGAGAGAGGAACATCAATTGGTTGCCTGGTTGCCCCTTGAATGTCCCCTGACAGAGGCCTGAACTCCAACCCAGGCATGTGCCCTGACTGAGAATCAAACCGACAACCTCTCACTTTGCAGGACGGTGCCCAATCAGCTGATCCACCTGATCAGGGCCCAACATGGCTGTTTTAATTTTCCACTATATTTTCAAAAGTCACAATAATAACTATTAACTTTTTTATAATCAGAATAAGTATTGGGCAAAACAGTCCACCTACCTACCAAAGAGACTCTTGAAAGAAATAATAATTAAGATTTTAAGCCAAATAAATCTAGAATAGTATTTAGTAACTTTTGAAGTGCTTTAACTAAATCTAAAATTATGATTGTTAATTCAATTTTATATAAGAAATGCATATTCAGCACTGATTTTGCTACCACTCTAGTTTCCCAAATCTTTGTAAGGTGCTTGTGTTATTCCCTTATTCAAAAATGACAACAAGTAAGGCACCGTCAACCATCTCAGAAGCTGCAGTTTCAGAGAAAGGAGTCCTTTTGGAGTTCGGTATTAAGAAATACATTTTTAAAACAATGCTGTGGAAATATAATCACATTCTCTATAATTCACCCATTTAAATTTGTATGTAATTTAATATTTTTAGGTATATTAACAGGATTGTATAACCATTGCCACAATCTAATTTTAGTACACTTTGTCACTCCAGAAGAAGCTTCATACCCATTAGCAGTCACTCCCCATTCTGAATACATCCCCCACCCCAAGCTCCTGACAACCACTAACCAACTTTCTGTCTCTATAGATTTGCCTCTTCTGGGCATTTTATATAAATGGAATGATATAATATAGGGTCTTCAGTGACTGGCTTCCTTCACTTAGCATATGTTTTTAAAGTTCATCACTGTGATTATATGTAACCGTACTTCATTTTTTCTATTACCAAATAATATTTCATTATGTGGGCATGTATGGGGGACCGTTCCATGTGGCATGGGGAATATAGCCCAGCCCCTGATTCGGAAAACTGACGGGGAGCAAGGTCAGCACAAAGGACCCACAACCACAGATAGGTTCTCCTGTGGGGAATCAGGCCTGCATTGTACCTAGGCTGCTATGAGACTTGCTTTTGCTAAAACTCCCTCACCCTGGATTGAGGCAGCAAACATTTACTGCATATGTGTAAAGTAATTTCCTAAAAGTCTGTGCTAAACCTCCCAAGTATGGAGTGTAACTAGTTCAACCACTTTTCCCCTGGATCTGTAACAACCTTCTCTTTGAAGTAATTAGCAACGTTCTTTCCTTTGTTATCTGTAAAAGGTAATCACCTACAGCGAAACTGTGCATAGTAAATGAGGAGCATCCTCGATGTAATGTGCCCAGAAAAGCAATAAAAGCCTGTCCAGGCAGAGGTCGGGGTCCCCTCTCTCACTTAGAGAGCAGCCACGCTGAACCTTTTTCACCACAGGACTTCTATAGTCTGTGTGAATTTGTTCGTTGCAGCCACAACACACAGACCCCGTGGGCCAGGGTCCGTATCAGGTATGTGTTTTATTTGTCCATTCATCAGTTGGTGGACATTTGTGTGGTTTCAACTTTTGGGCCATCGTGAAAAATGCTGTGAACATTTCTGTGGAATTTTTTATATGGCTGTATGTTTTTATTTCTCTTGGATATATACATACCTTGAGAAGAAATTTTTTGGTTATACTTTAATATGTTTAACTATAATCTTTATGTTTAACTATAATCCATATATTTAACATGCTATAGTTAACATTTCGAGAAACTGCCAAACTGTTTTCCAAAATGGCTGCAGCATTTTACATTCTTACCAGCAATGAAGGTTCTAACTTTTTTGCATCAAAAAGACATTACTTGCCCCAGCTGATGTGGCTCAGTGACTTGAACACCAGCCTGTAAACCAAAGGGTCGCCAGTTCGATTCCCACTCAGGGCACATACCTGGGTTGAAGGCCAGGTCCCCAGTAAGGGATGCATGAAAGGCAACTACACATGGATGTTTCTCTCCCTCCCTCCCTCTCTGTCTAAAAATAAATAAATAAAGTCTTTTTTTTAAAAAAGGACATTACTGAACAATAAATAAATAAATACATACATAAAAAAGGACATTACTGTCTTTTTGCTTATAGCCATCTCATTGGGTATAAGTGGTATCTCATTGTGATTTTGATTTGCTCTGCTCTAAAGACTTATGATGTGGAAAAACTTTTCATGTGCTCTGTATGTTCTTCTGAGAAAAATATTTGTGAATCACATATCTCATAAAGGATTTATATGAGAATATATAAAGAAATATTACATTTCGATAAGAGAAAGATAAACAGCCCAATTTAAAAATGGGCAAAGGAAGAGGCACAGAAACAAGGAGCAGACAAATAGCTGTAAGGGAGTGGGGGGGCACTGGATGAGAGAAGGTGAAGGGATTAGACAACATGTATGCATCACTACGAACATGAACAACAGTGTGGGGATTGACTGTGGAAAGGGGGCAAAGGAGGAAAAATTGGGACAAATGTAATAGCATAAACAATAAAAAAAATTTTTAAGATTTTACTTACTTATTTTTAGAAAGAGGGAAAGGGAAGCAGAAAGAGAGGGAGAGAAACATCAATGTGTGGTTGCCTCTCACATGGCCCCCACTGGGCACCTGGCCCACAACCCAGGCATGTACCCTGACTGGGAATCAAAGCAGTGACCCTTTGGTTCACAGCCCGCGCTCAATCCACTGAGCTACACCAGCCAGGACTAAAAAAAAAAAAAAAAAAAAAAAAGTCTTTAAATCAATTCTAAGTAATGTGCTAAAATTAAAAAATAAAAATGGGCAAAGGATCAGAAGAAGATAACTAACTTTTTGATATAGTTTCACAGCCCAGAAACATGGGTTGCCCCACCCTGGTGAATACCTAAGTCTCCACCCTTTACTACATAACAGGCTTGCCAAGACAACAACAAAAAAAATGGCCCAGATGAAAGAACAGATCAAAGCTCCAGAAAAAATACAACTAAGCAATGAAGAGATAGCCAACCTATCAGATGCACAGTTCAAAATACTGGTAATCAGGGTGCTCACTGAACTGATTCAATATGGTCACAAATTAGATGAAAAAGTGAAGACTATGCATCCTGAAATAAAGGAAAATGTACAGGGAACCAACAGTGACAAGAAGAAAACTGGGACTCAAATCAATAGTGTGGAACAGAAGAAAGAAAGAAACACTCGACCAGAGCCGAATGAAGAAACAAAAATTCAAAAAAATGAGGAGAGGCTTAGGAACCTCCAGGACATCTTTAAACATTCCAACATCCAAATCATAGGGCTGCTAGAAGGAGAAGAGGAAGAGCAAGAAATTGAAAACTTATTTGAACAAATAATGGAGAACTTCCCCAATCTGGCAAAGGAAATAGACTTCCAGGAAGTCCGGGAAGCTCAGAGAGTCCCAAAGAAGTTGGACCCAAGGAGGAACACACCAAGGAACATCATAATTACATTACCCAAGATTAAAGATAAGGAGAGAATCTCAAAAGCAGCAAGAGAAGAGGAAACAGTTACCTATAAAGGAGTGCCCATAAGACTGTCAGCAAATTTCTCAAAAGAAACCTTGTAGGCAAGAAGGGGCTAGAAAGATATATTCCAAGCCATGGAAGGCAAGGCCCTACATCCAAGATTACTCTACCCAGCAAAGCTATAATTTAGAATGGAAGGGCAGATCAAGTGCTTCCCAGATAAGGTTAAGTTAAAGGAGTTCATCATCACCAAGCCCTTATTATATGAAATGTTAAAGGGACTTATCTAAGAAAAAGAAGATAAAAAATGTAAACAGTAAAATGACAACAAACTCACAGGTATTAACAACCGAACCTAAAACAAAAACAAAAGCAAACTAAGCAAACAACTAGAACAGGAACAGAATCACAGAAATGGAGATCACATGGAGGGTTATCAGTGGGGGAGTGGGTGGGGAGAGAGGGGGAAAGGTACAGAGAATAAGTAGCATAAATGGTAGGTAAAAGATAGACAGGGGGGAGGTTAAGAATAGTATAGGAAATGTAGAAGCCAAAGAACATATATATGACCCGGGGGGGGAATGCAGGTGGGAGGGGGTATGCAGGGCAGAGGGGAATAAAGGGGAGAAAATGGGACAATTGTAATAGAATTTTTAAAAAAAGAAAGAAATTCACTAATTTTTTATTATTTCCAGGCTCTCTATTCTGTTCCATTGATCTATAAATCTGATTTTTCCCCAATACCATACTGTTTTGATTACTATAACTTTGTAATATAGTTTGAGGCCAGGGAGCATGATGCTTCTTCCACCTTTGTTCTTCTTTCTCAATTGCTTTGGCTATTCGTGGTCTTTTGCGTTTCTGCATAAATTTTAGGGTTGTTTGTTCTATTTCTGTGAAAAATGCCATTGGCAGCGCTGGCTGGTCTGGCTCAGTGGATTGAGTGCCAAAGGGTCACTGGTTCAATTCCCTGTCAGGGCAAATGCCTGGGTTGTGGGCCAGATCCCTAGTAGGGGGGAATGCAAGAGGCAACCACACATTGTTGTTTCTTTCCCTCTCTTTCTCTAAAAATAAATAAATAAAATCTTTTTTTTTTTTAAGAAAGGATTTTTGTTTCAAGGAATGATAAATTGTGAGGAAGCAATTAGGAATATATGGGAGAATTAATGGAAGAGAAGGGCTATTTTACTAAGATCTGTTTATGCAAACTCATTTCAGTGTGGACTCTACATCTCTGGCACTAAGTTGCTCTTCATTCCCTGGTACTAAAAGAAACTCCACAAAGGGAAGTTTTTGCTCTGCTTTTGGACAGTTAAGGGGGGAAAGCTCTTCCTGCATCTGCTGATTCTCAGCTGCCTTCAGCTCAAAATAATGCTTATGCCAAAGCGGCAGGTTTTGATGTGGCATATCCTGATCACCTTTGTGTTGAAAGAAGTAGAAAGAGCTGAAGAAAGGGATCTTAAGCTGGGTCTTGACTAAGTAGACGGTATAGTAGGAAATAAAGTCAATTATGATCAGATATTAGTTCTGGGAATGGTTTACAAAAAGGCTTGAGCATGGGAAGAGCTTGGTATTAGGGAAGATAGAAATTACATTAATCTAGGCAAGTGGTAAAGTTTGGAACCGGGTAGTGATAGTGAAGAGGAAGGAAGAACCAAGGGAGGCCACAGAGAGCAACCATAGCTAGATGATACCATTGGAGCCCAGGGCTGGGATGCCACCCTGGGAGCACTCCTATAGCCGCCATTGGTCTCACCCCATTGGTGCTCATGAGTGTTTCCTCAACTGTTCTTCCTTCTTCTTCTTCTTCTTTTCTTTTTTTTAGATTTTATTTATTTTTTAGAGAGGGGAAGGAAGGGAGAATGAGAGGGAGAGAAGCATCAATGTGTGGTTGCCTCTCCTGCACTCTCCACTGGGGACCTGGCCCGCATCCTAGGCATGTGCCCTGACTGGGAATAGAACCGGTGACCCTTTGATTCACAGGCCAGCAGTCAACCACCGAGCCACATCAGCCAGGACTATTCTTCCTTCTTTTTCATCATAAGATTCCAAGTCCTACATGGGGGCCCCTGTCCCCTGGCTACTGAGAGCAGAGGGTGGCAGAGAACTGACTGTCTCTCACTCGTATCAAGTCTTGCCAAGTTGAAGAGAGGATGGGATACTGGACAGCCAAAAGGGGAAAGAGTGCCCACTCTAGGCCAGACTGTGAAAGGCCTTGTATACCCACCCTCATTGGCAGGTGAGAGTAGTAGACTTCATTTTGTATAAAATGCTATGATCAACTTTAGGCAAATAATTCTGGGAGCTATGTGGGGTTTAGGCTAGAGAGAGAATAGATTGGTAGCAAAGAGACCAGTGAAAATGTGTAAGAGAAGGCTGATTAGAGGAACATTATTTCTGAGGGAGAATCACAGGGCCCAATGACTAAGGGGGAAGAAAAGGTATGAGACAGAAAAGAATTTGGGACTTGGTGCATGACGATGTCATCAACTGATCCTGAGAATACAAGAGACAAATTAGGTTTGTGAAGGAAGATAGATCATTGAAGGCTAGTTAAGTGAAACAGTTTCCTGTAGAACTAAGGATGAAGGGCAGAAATGGAGATGGTATTTCCATTATCATCTAGGCTTAGAAGGTAACTAAGGCAAGGGAATGGATAAAATCCTCCAGGAAGAAAAAGAGGAAAAATAGGATAAATCCTGAGCACATCAGTATTGCAGAGTCAGTAGAAGAAGAAAACAACCAGGGGAGATTAATGCCCATGAAGTCAAAGAAGAAAATTTGTAAGTGACTTACTGGAGTAGGGAGTGGAGCAGTTAACGTGGTGATAAACTGTGGAAGATCAAATGGTGCAACGCTGGGGAGAAAAGGCCATTGGCAACTAGCAGGTCAGTGTCAATCTTAGCAAGAATAGCTTTAGAAGAGATAGAAGAGTAGGACAGGAACTAGAGGCACTGGGCTGAAAAGTGTGCCACTTACACAGGCCAGCTCAAAGTGCACCTTTTGCCAGTTCTGTAAAAAAAAAAACGTGCAGTGTTGTCAGTAGAGGGCGATGGAGAGACACCACAAGAGGAGAGTATAGTTCCCTTGCAGCACCATTGGCTTCCCCAGTGCCCAGCTCTCTCAGACCCAGGGCTTCCCCGTCACCTGACTCTTACAGCATCAGGAACTTCTCCAACGCGACGCTGCTCCTGCAGCAGCCAGCAGCCTGCACTTCCCTGAGCTCCTGCCCCACATCCCAACTATGAAGGGTAGCTTTACAGAGTGCCTTTGGTGTTTGGTGAGACACCTCCCTTTAAATAGTCCCCCAGCACCTTAGATAGAGCATGGGTCAGCAAACTTTTTCTGTAAAGCACCAGAGTAGGCTTTTGCCTACCATCGATCGGGTCACTCACAACTACTCAATTCTGCCACTGTAGTTTGAAAAAGCCACACACCTTATGTAAACAAAAAAACTTTATTTATGGACACTGACATCTTTATTCCATCTGATTTTCACATATCACAAAATATTCTTTTTCCCCCCAACCATTTAAAAATGCAAAAAACCACCCAGACCGGTGCGGCTTAGTGGGATGGATGTTGTACCACAAACGGAGAGGTCACAGGTTGGATTCAAAGTCAGGGCGCATGCCTGGGATGCAGGCCAGGGCCCCAGTTGGGAGCTTGTGAGAGGCAACCCATTGATGTTTCTCCGGCACATCAATGTTTCTCTCCCTCTCCCTTCCCCTCTCTAAAAAGAAATAAAAATCTAAAAATGCAAAAACCAATCTTAGCTCTGGGACTGTATAAAAACAGGTGGTGATGGCCCAGCTTGTAAGCCGTAGTTTGATGACTCCTGTCCTAGAGGAAAGATTTTCATCAAGTTCCACAAGGCAGATTTTCAAGTTCTCCCAGTACCACGTGGCAGCAACCTCTCTGCTCTTTGGAGAGCCACAGTGCCTACGCCTCAAACTTTGGGTGTAGGGCTCAGGGGCAGTAGAGATGTCTCCCTTGGGTGCTCTATCTCAGTCCTAAGGGTAGTGACTGCTCCTTATTTCTGCTGTTCCTATTGTCTTTAAAGTTCTTTTTACTTTCTACTAACTATATTAATTTCTATCACTATATAATAAATTACCTTAATACCTCTTTCCATGGATCAAGAGTCCAGGCATAGCATGACTGGTTCCTTTTATCAAGGTCCCAAGATGGTTAAAGATGTCAGCCATGGCTGTGATGTCAGTTGGAACTGGGGTCCTCTTCCAAGCTCACTACTTGGCAGAATTCAGTGTCTGTGGCTCTGGGACTGAGGCCCTGAGCTCCCAGAGTTTGCCTGGAGTTTCCTGGTAAGTGACCCGCTCCACACCACGGCAGTTTGCTTTAAGGCTAACAGGGAAGCACCTCTGCTGCTACTGCTTAACCTTAGAGGGTCTTAAAGGGACCATCTGATTAAGTCAGGCCCACCCACAGTAATCTGCTTTTTAATTCAATCAATTTTTTTTAAATACTTAAAAAAATTTTTTTTTTAGATTCTTCCAGTCAAGATGGCAGCATAGGTAGACACAGCTCACCTCTTTGCACAACCACATCAAAATTACAGTTACGACATAGAACAACCATCACTCAAAACCGTCAGAAATCGAGTTGAATGGAAGGCTGATAACTTCGGAATTAAAGAAACCATATCCATCCAGACTGGTCTCACAACCATGTGTGGTGGATAAAAGTTCAGAAGAGATACATCAGGAGTGAGGAGTCCCACCCCACACCAGACACCCTAGCCCAGGCTTCCAGTACCAGTAAGGTAAGTCCCCACAACTTCTGGCTGCAAAAACCAGTGGGGATTGAGTTGGTGGAAGAAACTTCTGGAGCCCCAAGCAGTTCCTCTTAAAGAACCCGCACATGGACTCACCTACTCAACTCACTTCCTCTGAGCTCCAGCACTGGAGTAGCAGCTTCAAAGGCACCAGTGGCATAGTAGGAGAAACTGAAGTGTCTCGCATCAAGGCAAGCAGAGGCCACTGTCTCTTTTCTAAACCCACTTGCCACAGAGCCATAGAGCTGGTAGGCAGATGCCATATCTGAGACTCCAACAACCTGGCTAACACTCTTTGACCCACCTTGGAAATCACCAGAGACTCCGCCCCACCCAATTTATGCGTCCAACCCAGCTGTTTTCCCTATGAATGGCTGGTCTTGGCCCATACTGCACAACTTCCTGAATCCTCTCAAACAAGTAACAGCTGACCTAAGTGAGCCCCAGGCCCAGCACTAGTAGCAGCCAGCCTAGATTTGCAGCTTCGCCTCGCCTGGGAATCTCCAAGCCCAACTAACGGCCATCTCAGATTCCTTTATAGCTTACACAGGGTGGCCCCTGACAAAACACAGGTGGGCCTGACCATGGCCTGCACAACCTGGGAAATCCCAGGGCCAGTGCACCCAGTCGACCAAGCTGGACCACCACCCTGCCCCTACACAGATGATCCTCCACCAAGGGCAGGGGTTGGTGTAAGTTGTCACAGCCAATCCTTGCAGATGATTGGCATGGGTAAATCCCTCCCATTGACCTGCCAACAGCAACCAAGGCTCAACTAGGTTGGGCCTCAAGAGGAGGGTGTACTCGCCCACACAGAGGTTGCATCTGGAGTACCCAGCTTCAGTGATAGGGGAGGCTGTGCCACTGGACCCTACAGGACACCTACTACATTAGGCCACACTACCAAGACACGGAGTCAAAGCAGCTCTACTTAATACAAAGAAACAAACATAGGCAGGCTGCCAAAACGAGGAGACAAAAAAACATAGCCCAAATGAAAGAACAGATCAAAACTCCAAAAAAAGAGCTAAATGAAATAGAGATAAGCAATCTATGAGATACAGAGTTCCAAACACTGGTTATAAGGATGCTCAAGGAACTTACCAAGAACCTCACCAGCATAAAAAAGACCCAGTCAGAAATGAAGGATACGCTAGCTGAAATAAAGAACAATTTACGGGGAAACAACAGTAGAGTGGATGAAGCCGAGAATCAAATCAATGATTTGAAACACAAGGAAGTAAAAAAACAACCAATCAGAACAAGAAGAAAAAAAAAAAATGAGGGCAGTATAAGCAGCCTCTGGGACAACTTCAAGAGGTCCAATATTCACATCATAGGGGTGCCAGCAGGAAGAAAGAGCAAGAAATTGGAAATCTATTTGAAAACATAGTGAAAGAAAACTTCCCTAATTTGGTGAAGGAAATAGATATGCAAGTCCAGGAAGTACAGAGTCCCAAACAAGATGGATGCAAAGAGGCCCACTCCAAGACACATCATAATTAAACAGCCAAAAGTTAAAGATAAAGAATCTTAAAAGCAGCAAGAGAAAAGCACTTATTTACCTAAAGGATATTTCCCATCAGACTGTCAGTTGATTTCTCAAAAGAAAGTTTGCAGGCTAGAAAGGATTGGCAAGAAATATTCAAAGTCATGAAAAGCAGGGCCCTACAGCCAAGGTTGCTCTAACCAGCAAAGCTATCATTGAGAATAGCAGGGCAGATAATGAGCTTCCCAGACAAGAAAAAAGGGGGAGTTCACATCACCAAACCATTATTATATGAAATGTTAAAGGGACTTACTTAAGAAAAAGATCAAAACTATGAACAATAATTGCAACAAATACGTATCTATCAACAATTGAATCTAAAAAAAACAAACTAGTCAAATCAGAAGAGCAGAGAAAGAATCATGGATATAGAGTGTTCTGATGCTTGCCAGATGGAAGGGGTGTGGGGGAGAATGGGTGAAGAGGTGAGGGGATTAAGAAGTACAAATAGAGCCCTGGCTGGTGTGGCTCAGTGGATTGAGCGCCA
This sequence comes from Micronycteris hirsuta, assembly GCA_004026765.1. Taxonomy (NCBI): domain Eukaryota; kingdom Metazoa; phylum Chordata; class Mammalia; order Chiroptera; family Phyllostomidae; genus Micronycteris; species Micronycteris hirsuta. The sequence continues at coordinate 14,915 of PVJI01008678.1, read as the reverse complement.
GCCTGCCAACCAAAAGGTCACCGGTTGGATTCCCAGTCAGGGCACATTCCTGGGTTGCAGGCCAGGTTCCCAGTGGGGGCCATGTGAGACACAACCACACATTGATGTTTCTCTCCCTCCCTTCCCTTCTCTCTAGAAATAAATAAAATCTTAAAAAAAAAAAAAATACTCATGCAAAACTCCAATTTGTAGTTACCATTCAGAGTATTTAACCTATTATGTGTATATTATGAAATTTGATTCAATACAATTCAAAGTTAGGAAATTCAGTTTTTAAATGTTTTATTTCATAGTTCATAAAAAAAGTTTTTATGTACAAGATCCAAATGTAAGTAGGAAGGCAGCTTTCAGTCACAAATGGAAGCATATTTAATGCACACTCTTCAATGTTATGTATAAATAATTTTAACTATGCAACCCAAGTTCTGGGACAATCAGATTCTGGGACATCAGCTCTGCATGTATGATACTTGTCAAACTTTAAGATCGGTTAAGTCAATTTCAAGCTGCTTATTATTTTGAGTACAGGTTTCACTATTACAAATACGTTAACTAACAAAGTAGTCTTCAAAGACGTCTCTGTCCCACGCTCATATATTTGTAATTGAATCCGTCTATTACTTTCCCTTCTTCCAGCAACCGCTCAGATGACAGCAGTTATCCGCTGAGTTCCCTGTGCATCTCACCCATCTCCTTTATCTGAAATAGAGGGAAAAAGAGGAAAACATATTAAAACAATTTTCCAATCCTTGTTCTGAAAAGTTAAAAAAAAGCCCTGGCTGGTGTAGCTCAGTGGATTGAGCGCGGGCTGGGAACCAAAGGGTCCTGGTTCGATTCCCAGTCAGGGCACATGCCTGGGTTACAGGCCAGGTCCCCGTGAGGGCCATGTGAGAGGTAACCATACATTGCTATTTCTCCCTCTCTCTGTCTCCCTCCCTTCTCCTCTCTCTAAAAATAAATAAATAAAATCTTTAAAAAAAAAAAGAAAAGTTAAAAAAAAGCGAAGAGGAAAGTGAGATAATTGTCTTCCACATTTATGAGACTTATTTAAATTTAACAAAAGCAGCTCTCTTACAGGAAGCACACATTAGGTGCACAACCCAACTGCTGTTTAGAGAGCTAAGGTTAGCCAAAGTGAGAGGGGAAAGGAGCAGGTAAGCTAGAGCCTTAAGAATGAATACAATTTTTATTAAATGTGTATTAAGTAGTCCATTTACCTCAGCCTTCTCATATTTTGCCATTCTTTTCTTTCTGGACATAACCTGAATGAGAAAAAAAAAATGATTAGTATCTTAGAACTGCTACTAAACAAAGGGTTGGTCTAAATGAGCGATTTTTAACTGGTGTGCTGTGAGAATTTTTAAGACATGTAAGACCTGACTATTTAGCCAGGGCCCTGACCTCTTTTCCCTTAGCGTGTTAAATAAAAAAATGACAACAGCCTACACAACAATATCTATCCAGTGTGAACAAATAAAAATTATACATATTTTTTGGTCAGATTGGCAAAAAAAGTATTTTTGGTGTGCTGCAGAATTTTAGTTATTACTTTATGTGTGCCATCAGATGAAAATGGTCAAAAATCACTGGTTTAAACTGACACATATGAGCCCTGGCCCAGGTAGCTCAGTTGGTTGGAGCATTCTGATATGCCAAGGTTGCAGGTTCAATCTCCGGTCAGGGCACATACACAACCAATGAATACATAAATAAATGGAACAACAAATCAATGTTTCTCTCTCTCTCAAATCATTAAGTAAAAAAATATTTTAAAAAAAGCTGACATATGCTTTTAATGCACATAATTACTATATGAACACATTTAATTTTAAAATACAACTAAAGACATTATATCTTTTTTTTTCAAGATTTTATTTCTTTTTAGAGAGAGGGGAAGGGAGGAAGAGAGGGAAACATCAATGTCTGGTTGCCTCTTGCATGCCCCCTACTGGGGACCTGGCCAGCAACCCAGGCATGTGCTCTGACTGGGAATCGAACCAGCGACCCTTTGGTTTACAGGCCAGCACTCAATCCACTAAGCCACACCAGCCATGACTAAAGACATTACCTTAAAATAAAATTCACAACTAAAAAATATATTTTTAAAATTATTTATTTATTTTTAGACAGAAGGGAAGGGAGGGAGAAAGAGAGGGAAACATCAGTGTGTGGTTGTCTCTCACATGCCCCCCACTGGGGACCTGGCCTACAACCCAGGCATGTGCCCTGACTGGGAATCGAACCAGTGACCCTTTGGTTCACAGCCCACGTTCAATCCACTGAGCTACACCAGCCAGGGCTAAAAAAAAATATATTTTTTTTATTTATTTTTTTTTTAGAGAGAGGGGAGGAGAGGGAGACAGAGAGGGAGAGAAACAGCAATGTACGGTTGCTTCTCAGAAGGCCCTCACGGGGACCTGGCCCGCAACCCAGGCATGTGCCCTGACTGGGAATCGAACCGGGACCCTCCGGTTCCCAGCCCGCGCTCAATCCACTGAGCTACACCAGCCAGGGCTAAAAAAATATTTTTTAAAAAATGATTACCGCAGCCCTAACTGATGGGGCTCAGTTGGTAGAGCATCATCCCACAAAGTGAAAGGTCGCTGGTTCGATTCACCCTCAGGGCAGATTCACCCTCAGAGTTGTGGGCAAAGTCCCTGGTTGCGCACATGCTAGAGGCAACCAATCAATGTTTCTTTCGCACATCAATGTTTCTCTCCCTGTTTTTTCCCTCTCTTCTCCTCTCTCTAAAAGTAAATAAATAAAATCTTAAAAAAAAAAAAAGTTTACCACAACCAGTGAAACAAACCAAAAAAAGCATTAAGAAAACAATGAAATTAATCAGCCCGGCTGGTGTAGCTCAGTGGATTGAGCGCGGGCTGGGAACCAGAGGGTCCCAGTTCGAATCCCAGTCGGGGCACATGCCTAGGTTGCAGGCCAGGTCCCCAGTGAGGGCCATGTGAGAGGCAACCATACATTGCTCTTCCTCCCTCCCTTCTCCTCTCTCTGAAAATAAATAAATAAAATCTTAAAAAAAAAACAATGAAATTAATCAACTTTAGTGAAACTTAAAGAGCCTAGTGTGCATTCTTCCATGTTTCATCCTAATACAAACATAAACATGGGATCATGCAATATTTTTGCACAGCCTGTATCATCACAGGAACCCTACCAGATCAAAAGCTATAGATTGAACTCATTCGGTAGCCACTTTACTCCATAGGATGGATATACCATGCTCAGGTTGTCTGCAGATTCATCATTACCAGCAACACTGCAGTGTGTAACCTGACCATGCTTCCATATGTACTCATGCTTTCATTTATACAGGACGGATCCAATGGCTTCTACGACTCATCTTCATGTCTTACTCTTGCCATCTAGAATTCTTCTTCCGTAAGTTGTCTATCCATACCTGTTGCCATTCTTTCTTTAGTTTCCTCACCAATTGGTAAGAGCTCCTTACACATTATGCATAATACCTCCTGTTTAAAATTTATTGATTGAGCCCAGGCTGGCGTAGCTCAGTGGATTAAGCGCGGGCTGTGAACCAAAGGGTCGCAGGTTCAATTCCCAGTCAGGGAGCATGCCTGGGTTGTGGGTCAGGTCCCCAGTGGGGGCCATGTGAGAGGCAACCACACACTGATGTTTCTCTCTCTCTCTCCGTCCCTTCCCCTCTCTAAAAATAAATAAAAAATAAAATCTTTAAAACATACACCTCAGCCCGGCTGGTGTAGCTCAGTGGATTGAGTGCGGGCTGGGAACCAAAAGGTCCCAGTTCGATTCCCAGTCAGAGTACATGCCTGGGTTGCAGGCCAGGTCCCCAGTGAGGGCCATGTGAGAGGCAACCATACATTGCTCTTTCTCCCTCCCTTCTCCTCTCTCTGAAAATAAATAAATAAAATCTTAAAAAAACAAAACAAAACAAAACCTACACCTCAATCTCAAGTCACTTCTCTGATATTTCTCTTCCTCTCAGTGGAAAAAAAAAAAGAAAATAAATAAAATTAAAATTTATTGACTCAGCCCGGCTGGTGTAGCTTAGTGGATTGAGCGCGGGCTGGGAACCAGAGGGTCCCGGTTCGATTCCCAGTTGGGGCACATGCCTGGGTTGTGGGCCAGGTCCCCAGTGAGGGCCATGTGAGAGGCAACCACACATTGTTGTTCCTCCCTCCCTTCTCCTCTCTCTGAAAATAAATAAATAAAATCTTTAAAAAAAAAAAATTTATTGATTCATTTTTTAGAAGGAGGGGGTAAGAAAGAGAAACATGGATTTGTCATTCCACTTATTCATGCATTCATTGGTTGATTCTTTTTTTGTAAACTTTATTTATTTAATTGTTGTTCAAGTATAGTTGTCTCCATTTTCCCACCACCACTTCCCCCAACCCCACCCTCAATCCTACCCGCTTTGGCTTTGTCCATGGATCTTTTATACTTGTTCCTTGACAACCCTGCCCCTTCTTTCTCCCATTATCATTGGTTGATTCTTGTGTGTGCCTAGACTAGGGATCGAACCCACAACTTTGGCATATTGGGACAACACTAACCAACTGAGCTACCCAACCAGGAGTTAATATTCTGTTTGTTTTATGTATGGTAAGTATTTTTTCCCAACCTATCACTGATACTTTCTACTTCATAATCTCTTTGCCTTATAAAATGTTAATTTCAATGAAGTCAAGTATACAATGTATCTTTTACTTCAGATTCCAGATTTCCAGCTTTACTTGGTTTCCTTTACTACAAGGTTATATAAACATCTCCTAAATTTTGAGATGTTTTATTTTTAAAAATTCTAACAATAATCCACCTGGAATTTGTGTATTTTGGCATGGGTGTACTGTCTAACTCCTTTCACATGTACTTTGCCATTTGCACACTTGGACAATATGGTCAGCCCTGGTGGGGTGAAACTGGAATTCAACTTTTGTTTTCTTCCAGGTCGATAGCCAAGTGTGATAATTCCACTGAACTGACCATGTAAATTCCCATATACCCTCACATCTACTTCTGAATTCTTTATGTTGGTAAGATTTCCTGATGCTGAAGTATCCTTACGTTTCCATATACCTTACTTGTTCATGTGATACATTCTTCTGAAGCACTGCTAAACTCAATTTGTTCATCTTTTATTTAGAACTGTTGGCGCCCTGGCCGGGTAGCTCAGTTGGCTAGAGTGTCATCCTGATATGCCAAGTTTGCAGGTTTGACCCCGTCAGAGGACATACAAGAAACAACGAAGGAATGCATAAATAAGTGGAACAACAAATCCATGTTTCTCTCACTCTCTCAAACAACAGATTGAAAAAAAATAGAATTGTTGCTTAGTGTTAATCATTTTTAACTCCTTTCTATGTTAACCTTAATTTGTGTTCTGCTATTTCATTTCATCAAATGGCCTGGGAGTTCAGGTATTTTTGCACTAATCCTGGCAGGAGTGTTGACCTGTTTGCAGTGAGGAGAACCGAAGGCTATTTGCTGCTTGACGGCAACAAACTGACCCGTGAGGTGCCCAGCAACAAGCTTTTCTCAGATTAGCATCCTTCCTTGCTTCATAAGGTGACTTTTTAAATAAAAAGGGACCAGAAATGCAATAGATTCACTCACTACAGAGAATTATTAGAAAAAAAAGATGAAGATTTTTGTTTCATTTATATCATTCTGGAACATGGATGTAGCCTTTTGATATTGTCGCCTTTCCTGGAAAGAATACACCCTTAAATGAAATTTTACTTGCTCTGTACTCACCAGAACAACAATTCCAGCAATAAGTGCTATTGTCACAACCACAATGACAGCAATAATACCAGCTTTTAGGCCTTGCATTGAAAATTCAGGTGGTTTTTCATCAACATAGTAAATTGTAGTTCGACCAGGATCCAGATCCAGTAGTTCCCCATCTACTCTCAGGTCCATTTTCTTGGAGTGGAACAAGGATTCATCTTTAACCTATATTGAGAAGGAGAAAAGTAATTTAAAATACAGTGGTATCTCAGTACTCATCATTAATTCATTCTGACGAGCCACGAGCAAGCGACATCATGCGGGGTGGCATCATGACTCATACAAGATCTAGCAGGTGTGACATGTGGCGAGCAAGTGCAGAGCACTGAAACATTTTTTCTTGTCAAAATGCGACAAGTATCAGGTTTGATGAGTTCTGAAGTTGATGAGTACCGAGGTATGACTATATTTAAGAAAACCTGGCCTCATGAAATTACATGCCAATTATAAACCAAAGGAACTGTTGCCAAGAACATTTGTGGTTTTGGTGTTAACAATCTTATATTGAAAATAAAAAAAAAACCTTTATCATGGGAAATTTTCAAACATATACAAAAGTAGAAACAATACTATAATGAAGTTCCCATGTACATATCACCAGATTCAACAATATAAACACATAACCAATCTTAGTTCACCAGTTCTTCCTTCTATCCTCCCAGCCCTTTCCCAGCCCAGACTTTTTTTTAAAAAAAGATTTTATTGCCCTGGCTGGTGTAGTTCAGGGGATTGGGTACTGGCCTGCAAACCGAAAGAGTCACTGGTTCGCTTCCAGGTCAGGGCAAATGCCTGGGTTGCAGGGCCTGGTCCCCAACGGGGGGCACCCAAGAGGCAACCACACATTGATGTTTCTCTCTCTTCCTCCCTTTCTATCTCTAAAAATAAAGAAATAAAATATTTTTTAAAAAATTATTTATTTTTAGAGAGGAGAAAGGTGGGAGAAAGAGAAGGAGAGAAACATCAGTATGTGGTTGCCTCTAAAGTGCCCCATACTGGGGACTTGAACCACAACCCAGGCATGTGCCCTGACTGGGAATCAAACCAGCGACCCTTTGGTTTGCAGTCCAGCACTAAATCCACTGAGCCACGGCAGCCAGGACACAGGCTAAATTATTTTTAAACAAATCCTAATTTCATCAGAAAATAGCTTGCTATAATATATTAAAGCTTAAACAGTTTTATCACACAGCATTTTTCATATAACTGTTATTCATGAAAATAATATGGAAAGGTTATACACACAAACTAAGCAACTACCAATGAGGAGGTAATAGATAAGAATTATGTGAAGATATTCTAGGCAGAACAATTTGATAAAAAGGCATAAATATACTAACAAGGAAGAAAGGTGTGTAAGAAAGGTGCATGAGTGACAGGGAAGACAGCATCCACTGCAGCACAAGAACCACGTGGAGAACAGTTAGAGATATGGTTGATTTGTAAGTGGAAAAATAGATTATGGAAGACCTTGAATCCAGAGGTCTGACAGAGAACTTTACATTTTTTTTTCTTTTTTTTTAATCAGTATAGAAGTTTTTTTATTTTTTCCACACTTATCATGCCATGAATTCACAGGGAATGCGTTCCAACCGCTCAGGCTCCTTTCCATTCGTTCTCACATGGTGTGCTTCTCCAGGTGGAGCAGGCTGGCGCTTCAGCTGAACCCAGGCACCTTTCTCTTCGGCTTCCTTCTTTTTCTGATCATTTTCCTTCACATGTTTCTGGAAGCTATCTCAACTCTTAGAGTGCTTAATATGCTCAATCCGTACATTAATTCTCTTGGCAAGAATCTTGCCCTTAACTTGTCTGTTCACAACGATGCCCACCGCATGCTGGGTGATGCTGCAGACTCTCCCAGTTTCGCCCTGGGAACCTTTGTGGGCATCCTTTCTGAACAGCGCCCATTCCCTTGACGTCCACAATATCCCCTTTCCTGTAAATTCACATGTATGTAGTCCAAGGGACAGCTCCATGTTTTCTAAAAGGCCTGGACAGCACATAACGGGTACCTCTCCTCTTTCCCTTTGGGTAAGTCATTTGGCGAATTACTGGAAGATGGCGGTTCTGGCCAAAAAAGAATACTACATTTCTTTTTTTCTTTAAAGTGACTTTTTTTTTTTAAAGATTTTTATTTTTAATTTATTTTTAGAGAGAGGGAAAGGGAGGGAGAAAGAGAGGGAGAGAAACAGCAATGTATGGTTGCCTCTCACAAGGCCCTCACGGGGACCTGGCCTGCAACCCAGGCATGTGCCCTGACTGGGAATCGAACCGGGACCGCTTGGTTCCCAGCCTGCGCTCAATCCACTGAGCTACACCAGCCAGGGCAAGAATATTACATTTCTAAACATCGGAATAAAATGAAGAAGAGTTTACTCACATCTTTTTCAAAGTAATAAGCCACATCAGCTATGTCCACATCATTCTGAGTTTTCTGAGAAGAATTTTGCACCAGATCAATAGTGATAATATCATTCTCATACTGGGGGAAATGAAAAATACAAATTAATATTAACATAACCAATATCATAAAAATAACATTCAATAATCCGAACACTCACTATTTGATTTCTTATGATTTACATGTGTCAATGTTCCTTTCCACTAGTGGATAATTGAGTTTATCACTAATAATTTTAAAATCTTTGGACAAAAATCTTTGAGGTCTTTAAATCTATCCAAGGGAATTAAGACAACAATTCAAACAACGATAATTACAATGCATGTTTTCTTTTCAAAAGAGAATTTTCTTCTGAAAAGATTTTAGAATCAGATATTAAAGCACTGTATTTGGTTAGAATTACTTTAAAACTAAAATGCTAAAGAAATGCAATCCAAAAAGCAGTATGCATTTATCACATTCTGCTTTCAGAAGCTAAAAAGTATTCCTTCCAAAAAGTCTCTTTAAAAATACCAACTTTAATCTAGAGGAATTTAAGAATAAATTCATACAGCTCTGAAAGAGTTCCACTGTACTATTCAAGCATTTGTCAACCAGAGTTGAAAGAGTTAAGGAAGGACTAACTGCTAAAAGGACTAGCTCCTGAAACCGGAGGAGATGGGACCTAGGCACACTGAAGTAAGTGCGTGCCAACGGCAATCGCAGAAAGCAGCTTCCCAGGTAAGAAGACAGTTATGTGTTTGCAATACTAAGATATTAGTATATCTTAGTTTTTCTAAGTTTTCTTAAAAGGTAAACAGGTTTTCAAGGGCTCTAGAAGAAAAACAAACCAGGGAATTTGCTTTGTGATGTGCCATGGGCTGAAACTACTACTCAAATGCAACTTAATCACCACCAAAAATCAGACCCAAACCACACCACTTCCCCAACTTTCTACCAGAGTTCATTTGCTTAAAAAACAAACAAACAAACAAACAAAAATCTTACCAGAATATTTGCAATATATCTTGGATCCAGTTGATAACGAGTTGTGATTACATCCTTGAGTGCACTATAAATAATTAAAGATTGTGCTCTTTAAAGAATGGTTGTATCACACAACATTAAGAAGCACTGTATTAACTAAACAGCTCAAAGTCTGGAATTGTCATTAATCAAACTTGTTGAAAATTTTATACTATTTTGCAAATATAATATTTGATTCACACAAGACATCCACTGATGCTAAATGTTGAGTTCCACTTTGATTAGAAACAGGGTATCGAGTATCTGCCCACAGATTATACTTACTAATTAAAAAGAGGAAAATGGTAATTTGACAGCGGAGAAACCTGAAGACATCACCTTAACCACAGGTAGCATCATCAGTACAGGGACAAGATGGTATCATGTGCTTCCTGATGTGAAATGCTTTGGAGTACGTACTATCACTTAAGTGTTTTTTTTTCTGTCAAAAACACATGGCTTGACATTCGCTATGTTAAGATCATGCTTAAGTCCAGAGACCTAGTTCTTTCCCCAGGACTGGTTTTATAAAGGCTGGTACTAAATCAAGGAGGGTAAAAAAGTATAACCTGTACTTTATCATAACAACAAACCAAATGTGAGAGACATTCTATAAAACAATTTGCCCACACTATTCAAAAATATCAAGGTCATGAAAGACAAAAAAGGCCAAAACGGTGTCCCATATCAGAGAATAAACAGTCCTGACAACTAATGCAATGTGTGATCTCAGATGGGGTCAGAGGATTAAAAAACGTTACCAAGGACAACACTGGGAAAACTTGCACACTATGGATAAGTTTTATGAATTTGGCAACTGTACCATGGTTATATAAGAGAATGCACTTTGTTTCTAAGAAAAGATATACTAAGGTATTCAGCAGCAAAGGGGCACGCTGTCTATAATTTACTCTCACCCTAAAATATAGAAAAAATATAGACGCTAGATAGAAGATACACAAAGCATGCACACATACACATAGAAAGAGAAAAATGGCAAACATTCACTGGTGAATCTAAGTGAAGGGTACTACAGAAATCTGTACTGTTCTTACAGCTCAATTCCAAAATAAGGTGAAAAGTATTATGTATAAGATCTTTTTAAGAAATACCAAAAAACACTGAGACTTGTTTCAGTTTTTCTCATGTAGGATGTAAGACCTGAGCCCCAGCTGTGCAAATATAATGCACTTCATAGCACTTACGTCTGCAAACTTTGAGTATCGTAAGGTTTTTCTCTTGTTTTGTGTTTTAGTTCAATGATGATCCAGCTGTAAATGAAAAAGGTAGTATTAACTACAACACTGACTTTTATACTGTTTTCTTAATACGCCAGTAGAGAAAACAAAGGATTTACACAACTGGTATGCCTTTCATTTCTTCCTTGGCCCTCACATATCCTTCATGAAGAAGTCATACAGAGGCTCTCTCTGTGGAGCACGCCGAGCCTTTCCCCGCGCCCCTCCCCCAGGCCTCTCTCCCCGCCAAGCTCCAAGGGCCCCTCTTTCTGTAACTTGTTTCCTGAGCCCACCACTTCTACCTCTGTGGCTTTCTAAATAAACTTTTCCTTGTATTTGGAAAAAAAAGAACGCATCCAGGAGGGAACACCTTTCTAACACTGACCCTCTGGCTACAAATGCAAGGTCACGTGGGACAATGTTCAAGTGAACAAACAGAAAAGTGCAGAGAGCAACAGAAATTAACCTGGAGGCCCCGTAAGACAGAAGCATAGAGAATGCCTGTCTTGGTTTTGATACCTTTTCAGTTTCTAGTTCTTGCCAATAAAGTCTGTTTGCTTATGCTAGCTTGCTATGCTACCATTTAGCATGCTACTATAAGGAAAAAACATGCAAAAAAAAAAAAAAGTATATTGCTAGTAAATTCCTAAAATATCTCTGGAAGGTTATAGAATAAATTGGTGACATCAGTTCTGTGGAGGTAAACTGGGCAACTGAGGCGGGATGGAGACTTTTCACTGTACACCCTTTTCTAGCTTTCAAACTCTAAATCATCAAATTGTATTACATATTCAAAACCAAGTTTAATTAATTAAACAAATCTGAAAAGTACGAAAACAAGTAATGCAGGCAGCACAACTCACTAGGTCCTCACTCGCTCGGAGCAGGTCTTTTCCGTGTCCTTATCGGTTCTCCGGACCCCGGCGGTGTTCACACACCAGCACGTAGTGGTGCCGTTGCACTGCTTGGCCTTGAAGTGCCCGTTCTCATCGCAGTCGGGATCGTAGAGCCCATCGTTGTTCTGAATGGCGTCTTCCGGTTTGGGTCTTCTACCAGACTTTGAATGAGACATTTCTGCCTTCATCACCAAACATTTGGTAGCCACTACAACAATAAAAAAAAGCGTATCATCTTACTGAAAAATAACTGCAATTTTATGCTTCAGGAAAAGAAATTTTAATTTAACTCCAAACTCCCAGGGCCAAAGATTACTGTAGACTTACAGGTGCCATGCTCACTTTCCAAAGATAAGAAGTTTTCACAGGTAAGAGATAATTGACAAAATAACACGATTCCTGTTTGAGCCAATAAAAGGCTTCCCAACTCAAAACACACCCATTAAAGAAATAAAAGTCAAAATAAAGTTTAAAGGCAACGAAGATACTCTACTCACGTGTTGTGCAAATGACAGAATGTTGTGTACCAATGGAAGTACACTGGCATTGACCATGTGCGTTCATAGAGCAGTTTGTGGTCAGTTTGTAGTTCTCACAGACACATTCTAAGGGGGAAAAAAATCCACTTTAAAATGTGAATCAACTCTCAACTCTGGTGGTCCCAGCTAAATTATATTCTGACAACAGTGCCTAAGTTACAGGGACACAAAGCCTTAAAAAGTGATTCTAAATGTTTTACTTTTCAGCTGTAATTAGAGCGGCTGACATAATTTGTATGTATTATATAGATATTCAGTCTAATTTGCACACACTCCCATTTTGATATTTTCTTAACCAAGAATACAGCCCCCTGACATCACATCCAGCTTGACCTTTATGATACTCCCAGTGTCAGCTCCTTCCCTCTTTCCGATCCTGCTAAGATAAACCTTTGCCCATCAGTTACCGACTCTTCTTCAAGAATCACCATTTCCATACCCTTCCTTCCTCTTTGCTTTGGGGTTTAATGAGAACGTATTCAGCCCTTGGACTATAATTACATCTTAGAAAAAGTATACTTTCAATTGAATTTGGTAGCACCTCAGTATGTGGGTTTCCTAACTAAATTAAACCCTGCTACCCAACTTTGCTGCGCATCCTGAGTATTGATGTCAGTTTAATAGTTATATTCTTGACTATCTCAAAAGTAAATTTTAACTTCAAATTGGCAAGCCCACCTAATTCTTGTCTAAGAGAGTACAATAATTAAAAACAAAAAATAGTACGACAAACCAAAGAAGTTTATTTTTTTTTTAATTTTATTTATTTATTTTAGAGAGGGGAAGAGAGGGAGAGAAACATCAAAGTGCAGTTGCCTCTCGTGCATCCCCTACTGGAGACGGGGCTCACAACCCCGGCATGTGCCCTAGGTTGGGAATCGAATTTGCAGGCTGGCACTCAATCTACTGAGCCACACCAGCTAGGGCAAACCAAAGAATTTTAATATTGATCCTTCATGTCCCTAGTTGGCTTTCATTTTTCCCTGTTTAAGTTTTAATCAGTACTAACCACCTACCTGATCTGACCAGCACTAAAGTCAATGTTAGGGTCACAAACGAAGTACAGTGGCTTTCCTCAAGAAGTTAAAATCTGATGCAGCATTATACCTGCTCAAAGCATATTTTTCACGTCCAAGCAATGTCAAATTTAAAACAGAGCAATAGTTACAGACTTTCTGAACATAGGTCTATAGCAGCTACCATCACTTTAAAACAATTTAAGGTTTAAGTATTTAACCCCAGAAGTAATCTAGAAAATCATGAGCTGATTAAACTGCATAATTTTTAAAGTGTAATTAACTAGGCTGTGCCCTGCTGGGGAGGGTATAAAAACCTTTCCAGAAACCTTTGGCCAACTGCCAGGCCACTTCTGCCCACCATCTTACAAAGGACAGCAGCCAAGATGTTTATCCCAGAGTAACAGTGGCCTCAGCCCTGGCTGCTGTGGCTCAGTGGACTGAGTGCACCACACACTGATGTTTCTCTCCCTCTCTTTCTCCTTCCCTTCCCCTCTTTAAAAATAAGTAAAATATTAAAAAGCAAAAAGAAACACTGGAATCAAACTACACGTCCGACATTTGGATAGTGGTGTGACCTTCCACGGTATAGATTGTTATGGCACCATCTAAATCGTATTTTTCAAGACCAAAGAAAATGGAGAATTCTGGATGTAATGTAGGGGGCAAAAAAAAAAAAAAAAAAAATCAAAACTATGCAACGTTTAAAGCAGTTTTTTTATTTTTAGGCCAATGTTTTTAAAAAATACACCCTATTATTAATTGTAAGATTCTCTAGAAGCGGCGGGATTATGGGTTTTTTATCCTTTAGGGTTATCAATAGTTCTGGTTCCCCTATAGTAAACCTGGCATCACTTATACGCTCCTTAGAAAAAGGAAGCCACCTACACGCCAGGCAGTCAAGGTCCAGGCGGACTTTCTCCCGCGCGCAGGTGAGGAGCGGCCCCGACGGCCTCCCGGCAACCACCTGTTCCCTCCGGATACTGACATCCGGGGCCCGCCGCAGGTGCTCGGGGAGGGGCGGACAGTCAGGTCGTCTTCTCAGCCTCCCCTTCCGGCCCGATCTGGTTGCGGCCACTCCAGAACCCCAGTGCTCCGCACCCTCTTCGCACACACAGTGCCGAGAACCCCGCGGACGCCGCCGCTCCGCTCCCTGCCCGCCCCTCCGCGCTCGCCCCGGACCACTTCCCTACGGAGGCGTGCAGAGCGGCCGAGGGAGCCTGCTCCCTCCGGCCCGCGCAAGTGGGCGCCTTCCCACCGCCTGCGCGGAGCGGTAGGATCTCCGGACGGGAAAGTGCTGCAGCCCTCCCCTTCCCCACAACCTCCGTCTCAGGCGCCGGGGACCAACACGCCCCCTCCCCAGGCCCAGCCCACCCCATAATTCCGCTCCCTACCGTTCTGAGCTGCGGCCACCGCCGTCGCCGCAGCGAGCAGGAGCCCGAACGCGAGGACCTGGGGGAGCGCCATGCTGCGCGCGAGCCGAGCAGGAGGGCGCGAGGCGGCCGGGGCTCTCGGGAGGGCGCCGGGAGGAGTGAGCGGACAGGGACCCACTGGCGAGCCCGGGCGTGGGACGCGCAAGCGTGCAGAAGACCGCTGCACGGTGCTCCCCGGGACCGGTAGCAAGACGCAAGCGCCCCGAAGGACAGCGAACTATGGGCGCAGGGCGGAGCGGAGCGGACCTGGCGGACCTGGCGGCCCCGCCTCCCGGCGCCAATCGGGGGCTGCTTACCTCTGGCGACCGTTCTGCGCGGTGAGTCACCGTCCGAGGGTGGAGGCAGGAAAGGGAGCAGGTTCCCCTCCCCCACCCACTGCGCGGTCGTTGGGGCACCACCCCTCTCAAGGTGTGCACCCCGCCCCACGAAGCCACCAGATGCTTCCTCCCGCGGAGGCCGGTGGGAGTAGGAAAGGTACAGGGCTGCGGCTGTGACAGCCAGTAGGGGACCCTTGCTGGCCGCAGAGAAGGTTTGAAAATACTGGGACTTCTTTTATCCGAGAGAGCACGACTCTGAAATCTTGAAGAAATGGGACCTGGAGGA
>PVJI01008677.1:0-69650 GCA_004026765.1 Micronycteris hirsuta | reverse complement strand
GGCCATCTGGGCCCAGGTCTGCGACTTCCTATCATAAATCACTGCAGGAAACATTGGGGGGGGGGGGCACGATGGAAGAGAAACGAGGTGGTTTTCTCCGTGCCGGGGGCGGGATTCTGGGATGCTAACCAGTCTGCTTCTAAGTAAAAGGCTTTAACATCACAAGACTTGAACTGAAAATACAAAATCTCAACACGTGAAAAGTTTATTTAACGTTAAGGCTTCTCCTGGGGACAGTCCTTTTGGTTCGATATCAGAGGAAGCAACGTAGGGACAGACAAAAGAGAAGCCTTCAAACCCAGATGCGCCCGTGAGGTCTGTGTTTACGAAGCACCAGGCCTGCTGTGACGGGTGGGGAGGTGCATGGGGCTGGACGTGCCCCAAGAAGACATGCGTGTGCCTGAACCTGAGTGTGTGGCCTCATTCGGAAACAGACCTTCGCCGCTGGAATGAAGGCAGGGATCTCAAGGCAAGGTCACGCTGGGAGGTCCGATCTACACCTTACGGTACCGACAAAGTCCTCGTGACAGATGCAGAAGGGACACGCACAGAGAGGAGAAGCCACGTGGACAGGGAGGCAGAGACGGGGTGGCGCAGCCACAGGCCCAGGGCCCCTGCAGCCCCCAGCCGCTGGGACGGGTGGGACAGGCCCCCCGAGCTTCAGAGGCCTGGAGGTCAGAGTTCCAGCCCCAGACCGTGAGCTGTCAGCTCCTGGGGCTGTACGGCCCAGTTTGCATGAATCTGTAACTGGAGCTAATGCAGGCGCTCGCGAGTGACAGGCAGCCCGGCAGGGGTGAGCAAGGCGTGCCTCGTGGGACCTCCGTCACCCGGCGGCAGCCGTGTGACCGTGAGCCCGTCACAGGCTCTCCTCCAGACCCAGAGTCCTCGTAAATGGGTTAAACCGGAGGAGATCAGACAAGCCACAGGAGACTCTGGGCAGGGACTCAGCAAACGCGGGCTCACTACTGACACCTGGTGGCAGGGACAGGAACGGGCTCCTTCGCAGGGATCCAACCCATGAACTGGTGAAGGAGGGGCCGAGACCACCACACCCTCAGGGACCAGAGATGCTTGTGCAACACGCCCTTTGGGGCCACGGTCGGTGGTGTGAGTGCAGCCAAGGGCAGATTCAGCCCCGAGCAGGGCCGGGAGGAACACCGGAGGAACCATCAGCCCCACGCAGCACACAATCAAAGCCCCCAAGAGGCCCTGGAGACAGATAAGCAGAAACCAACTCAGGCAGAATCAGCACGGACTGAGCCCCTGGCTGGATACGCCAGTGCCGCCGCCCTGCCCCCGGCCGTGCCACTTCCGGTCATTTCCGGGGCCTCTGCCCCGACTGTCCCACGGCGACAGCCGGCCCCTGCTCTGCAGTGTGACGGACACCCCGGCAGTGGGAGTGACGGGGGCGTGATGGGCGGGGGCAAGTCTGGACCTGGGGAGCAAGGCTGCTGTGCAGCAGGCGAACGCAGACGGAGCGGAGCAGAAGGGCGTCCGGCAGCCGCGTGGGCCAGGCCACCCCTCTAGGCCTGGGAGGTCCCCACGTGGAGCCCTGAGCTGACATGGCACCCAAATCGCTGCCTGGGCACTGCCCGCCCACGGCCGCTGTCAGGGTGGCATCTGTGCCCAGCGGCAGACAGGCGCTCAGCCCCCGCAGAGAACAGAGCCGCGCGGCGCCGGGACTCAGGGGGTGGCCGGGGCGCTTGTCTGCCTCCTGGGACCTGGAGTCAAAGACCGGAACAGGGTGTGACTGAAGCCAGGGCGCCAGGGCTCCCCGCCCCGCAGCCCCCGGCCGGCGCCCTCCCGGAGCAGAACCACCCCACTCAGCCCCTGGGGCTGCGGGCAGAAGCCTATCCCGTCCGCGCTGGGCTGGGGTGCAGCTGTGCGTGCGTCAGGCTCCGTGCCTGGGCCCCGCTCTCCCCGGTGGCCAAGTCCACTCCAGGGACGGCAGCACCGCTGCTCTGAGGGGCCGTGGGGTCAGTGACGGCAGTGTGGCCTTGACTGGTGTGGGCCGGAGCACGGGGGCTTCCCCAAGTGCTGCTCAGGGAGACCCAGGACCCCCCGTTGGCCTGGGTGGCGAGGAAGGATGGCCACTTAGCGTGACTGTCCCGCTGGACTCTCATTCAAAATCCAAGAGTGTGGCATTTCTTACACACCTGAGTTGATGCCACAAACCCACGGCCCCTGGGTTTCCAATGGGACAGTGACCACACTCTTCGCAGAGCGCCTGGGCTTGTCCTTCCCGGCCACCGCCCGGGACACCCGGAAGGCAGTATCAGACAGACGGACGCAGCACCCTGCGACCCACCTTTCTTGGACGCTAGCCCAGTGTCCTTCACGCTGTCCACGTAGAGCCTCCGAATGCCGTCCTCGTCCTCGGAAGACAGAAAGAACCCTGGGGACACAAGACAGAGGGGCTGTCACGCTCTGAGTCCCCGCCGGCGGCCACTGCCGTGGGAGGTGGGGCTCGGGCGACCGCCCCCCCGCTGACACGCTTCACGAAGGGAGAGAGGGACCCCGGGTCACCCTAAAAGTCGCCGCCACCAGGTGCGCCGGTCCTCGCCCTGCCCAGCGACGCCGTGGAACAAAGCTGTCTCGTTTGCCCCGCTCGATAACCAACACCACCGTGCCGCCCCCCGCAGGCCCCTCTGCGCCCGAAGCAGACCCCCGCGGGCCCCCCGTCTGTACACAAACCCCCGTCCCGGGGCGTGTGTGTTCGTCCCCACACGCTGCTGTGTGGGTGCCGCTTCGACCGGGACAATTCTGCAGACGGACTGAGCAGCCGCCCCCTCAAGTCGAGGCCCACAGCGAAGCTGAGCAACTTCACGCTCGGCGAGTGTCTGACCTCCTGCCCCCGCCCAGGCCCCCAGCTCAGGGCCCACCAGCGGCAGGACCCTGGGCTCTGCAGCAACATCCAAAACCGGGGCGGGACAGGCCCCCAATAGCAAGCGGCTTGGGGTCTGCCGCTCCCAGTCCTCTGGCTGCAGGCCCGGTCGCCTCTGTTCCTACGTGGAAGTCCTCCCGTGAGGTCTCCCCGCCCCATCGACAGACGGCCACAGCCTGTCCCCGGGTCGGACACTGCGGCAGGCACTGTGAAGGGCGAGTGAAATGAACGCAGCCGTGAGACGCGACGCATTTCAGCTCCGGGAGAAAAACAGTCCCGCACGGCAGACGGCCGTCTGGAGGCCGAAGGCAGAGGGAACGCAGCGGTTCCGACAGCCAACACGCAAAGAGGAGGAAGACAGGACGGTTCACCACGAGGCCGCATCACAACGAACGTGTTTTCTGCTCAGTTCACGGGTGCAGGAAACAGGTGCCCACACGCAGGCCCAGCTGCCAGCCACAGCCGCCGCCCACACTGGGCCGGAGCTCCCGACGCAGGCAGCACCGGGCTGCCCCGCTGGCTGGCCTGAGTCTCCACCGCGTTCGGGGAGCCCCGTTCCCCGGGGCAGCTGGGACTCTCAGGTGACGGTTCCAGAAGCCCCCACTCCAGTAAAAACAAGTTCACATGGAGCCGGGCTTAACATGGGGTGTTTACCTGCATTTCTGCAGAGATTTGTTTTGTCTGTCAGAATAGATGCAGAATCCAGAGCTACGTCAAGGGGAAGAATGGATAGAATTCATTCAAATACAGGCATTTTCTCTCTAAAATGTGACCTTTCTGTAAGTGGTGAGACCAACACTTCCTTTCTGTTAAAAACAGCCGGGGGCCGGCCTGAACAGGAGGCGCCGGACGAGGTGCCAGGCTGAGCGTGAAGCCACCTGAGACCGAGGGACAGAGGTGGCTCCCAGCCTCCCTTCCACACCTTCCTTCTCCGTGCTGAAAGGTGAGGAGGGCTGCAGGCAGCAGGACGTGCCCCGGGCACCAGGGTGGGGGGACAGGGCGGGTCTGGGACACAGGTGGGACGTCTCAGGGGGTGGGGGATCGCCGTGGGAGGGCTGCGGGTGACTGAGGGGAGGGCAGTGACCAGGGTGCCTTTGGAAGGTCACCCACAGCAGGCGAATGGCTCACGAACGGGCACAGCGAGCAGCAGCAGCGCCCCAGCGTTCCCCCACAGGAAACCGGTGGGCCAGGGAGCAGCGCTCCCCACACACCGGCCCCCGTGCCTGGGCCTCCGCATCCCCGGGGCAGCCCAGGAATGTGCGCCCTGGGGGCGGGGTCACAACCTTCATTCAAGTTGGGCTTTCTTTCCTCTCCAGTGGGACAGGACATTCCAATCCCAGCAAACAACTGTGACGCGGCCCCACACAGCTGCCGGGGGCAGGGGGGTGACGCCAATGTGCCCACCCCCCAGAAGCACATCACTGCGCCAGCTGGCCCCTCAGAGCCGCCTGAAGAGCAGCCTTGCCGCTGAAGGCAGCGGACACACTGCGCGCAGCGGCCGAGGACACACCCGCGTGCCCAGCCTCCAGAGGATGGCTCGCCCTGCCATCCAGGACCCTGGAAACACCACGACAACAGAACGCACAGAGGAGGACTCGGGTCCAGGGTCCAGGACACACCAGCCCTCAGGGAGACCCGCGCAGGCACCTGTGACAAAATGGGGCCCGTGACAAGAACGCAACAGTGTGAGACTCCCCAGAGAAAGAGGGGCGGCGTGGCTGAATGGAGTGGCCGGGGGGACCACGGCCAGCCACCCACATGGCTGCGTGAGCTCTTTCCACCACGCGGCGGGGCCGGCCGCCGCAGTAACGGCCAGCAGGGCACGGGAAGAGCGTTTCAGGCTCCCCACTTGCTCGGTGGGGGCGGCTGGGTCACGTTCCCTCCTGGGTGCGGAAGGGGCGGGCAGCCCCCGGTCAGTGGTCAGACGCGGGTGCCGGTGCTGCCCGTGGCATGGACACAGGCTGAACCCAGGGTGCAGCGGAGCCGGGCAGGTGCCGCCACCGTTGGACCCCGGCAGCGGAACTGGGAACCCTCCTGGTTCTGGGCAGAACGGCCCCAGAGGGATGTCGGTGGACTGTGCGTGTCTACACAAGAATAGCTTTAACTCGAAAAACACCAAAGATCAGAGAAAAACACTCATACCGTAATTATCACCAGCTGCATCTGACTTCTCCATCTGGATGTTCTGAGTGACTTTTGGACAAATTTCAATTTCTTTGTACAGCTGAAAATTACAAAGAAGAGTCTAATTAGGATTTCATTATAAATGACACTTTAGAAATAGTCATCATTCTGTAAATCTGGTTTTTCACAACCGATGCTTGAAGGCAGATTTCCATCCCACCCCAGGGTTTTTACTGAACCCCTTACATCATGCTCCAAACTTAGCAACAGTTCCAGGCTCCAAATAATTCCTCGACACGACTCTGCGTGACTCCAGATGTCCCTTCTCGCCCGACAGCCATGAGAAACCTCCCCTTTGGGAAAAGTCACTGAACTCCGGCAGCGGCCCGGCCAGGGGGCCGGGCTGGTGGGAGCGCCGTCCTGGGTGCCCAAAGGCTGCTCCATCCAGGGTCAGGGTGCGAACAAGAGGCAACCAACTGATGCTTCTCTCTCCCTCCCCCCGCCCTTTTCTCTCTCAAACCAATGCAAACACCCTCGGGTGAGGATCTAAAAGGAAAAAATCAGGAAGAGGCTAGGGGGAAATCAGACTTGGGTGGTGAGCATGCCCTGGTGTCTAAAGCGACTGAATCACAGCAGTGGGCACCTGGCCCTTACGCAGTGTCATCGCTGTCATCACACAAGCCACCTCAACCGAAGACGAACGAGTCCAACCAGCCTCCAACAAGGCCAGGAAGAGGTCATCGGGACCCGGACGTGGGGTCCACGGAAACGGGAAAGGCCTCCGGGCTTCCATTCCACTCTGTTCACACACCGACTTGCCCAAAAGCTCGCGAAAGGACCGGGAGGCAGAGAACGCACAGCGCAAGACAGACAGCAGTCACAGACCAGAGACAGAGGACAGTCCCTCGCAACCACTGGGTCACACCAGCCGTACCCAGAAACCCCAAATGCGCTCTCGGACCAACTCTCCAGAAACTCTGGCGGCCTGAGAAAGGAAGCAAGGGAGACGGGGGTCCACGGAGCAGGAAGTCTGTGTCAGTGAACGTCCCTGGCACCTCATTTCCGCTCGCAGGAACCATCACCCCTGTGGACAAAGACTTGGGAAGGTGCCCCAGGAGCCCTTGACCCTCACGTGTCCCTAAGTCACCGGTGACCCCGTTACAGCCAAGGGGAAGGCGGCTGCAGGGGAGGCACCTCCTCCCTGAGCTTGTGCAGCCAGGAGGGCGGGCCAGGGTCTGAGCCCGGGGCCGAGCCCGGGGCCCCCGCCCGGCTGAGACGGGACACCAGGACGCAGGGGACAGCTGAAGGCCACTCCCGACACGACAACCAAAGTTCCAAACTGAACAAAGGTGTCGGAGGCCGTCAGGAACTCCGAGACCGCCGCTCGGCCCGGCAGCGCGCGGACGAGGGGTCTCGGGGCTGGTCTGGGCCCCGGGCTCCGACAGCACAGCCCTGCCGTCCGGCCGCCTTCGGGGGGAGGCAGGGAGGGGCGCCGGCTTTTCTCGGCCGCCTGTCCACAGCATCTGACCGCAACGCCGAGGGTTCAGAAGGCCAGAAGCAGGCTGTGACGGGAGCCCAGGAGGCGGGGACCGGAACGGCCGCACAGTCACCGGCCCTCCCCACACGCCATGCCACGCGTGACGCGGCCCGCTCCTCGGGCAAGGTGTCAGGAGCGTGACTTAAAGGGGTTTCACTGTTATATCTCAGAAGTATTTTTCATATAAAAAAATTCCGAAATTAAAGAAATCAAATATAATGCTGATCTTCAGTTCAGAAACTACGGACACCAAAATTACAAATATCAAACAGAATAAAGTTGACGATATATTTGGCAAAACCACAGAGCGACCAACAGCGCGCTGTGTGTGCATCTGATCGGGCCTGCGGTCTGCGTTTCCCGCGTCCCTGGGAGCCGCGCTCCCCCAGCGGCAGCACGTTCCCACTCGTTCTCAGAGCCTCCGGAAAGTGCCCTCGGTTTCCCAAGGACCCGGGGAGCACAGCTTTGTGAGGGGCTTCCTGTCTGCTCACAACACGCCTCCTGCTCTGCCGCTGGTTTGAGTGTCTTCGGGTGTCTTTTCCAGTCTCAGACAATTAGTTTAAAATAATACAGACAGACCCCTAAGCCACAACGCTTTCTTAGGCTAAAACTCAGTTTAATAAAAAGCACCACCTGTTAAAATACATGAAACTTATCGAAAGGCCTGTGCGTTACAGCACATTTTCCAGGTGCCCACAATGTCCAAACCGGAGACTCGGAAATGCAGACGTTTCATGCACACACGTCATGCCGCCTGCTTTCCCTCTTTTCAAGAGCCGGATTAAAAAATCGTCAGACTGAAAGGAATCATTTATCACTCAGGTACCTGAGTTACAACCATGACCACTGCCTGCCACGTCTCCCTGGGTGCCTTGGCCAGAGCCACCGTCGTCCTCGGCCTGAGCGGCACCTCACCAGCCTCCTGCCCTCAGGCCACACGCCAGCCACCGCGAGCGACGGTAATGAAGCTGAAGGTAATGACGTCCCTCCTCACCTGAGACTCCCCTTCCCACCTGGACCCTACATGGCTGAGCCCGCCCCCCGCCCCCTCATCTCCGGCGCCCCCAGAGCCCCAGGCCGCTTGCCCACCTGCCCACGGACCCTCCCCACACGCCTTCCCCCAACACCACCTCTGTGGCTCACTCGCCTCTGTTCAGACATCAGGTCTGGGAGAGCGGAACTACCCGCTCCAGATGCCCCTCCCCCCCACACCCCCTAGAAGAGCACACACGTTCACACGCCTGTCTGTCTGTCTCCACAAACTTGTACACCGCTTTCCGAAGGAGCAGAGACTTTTCTGGGCGTGTCCCAGCACCCGGAGTAGCTGCTGCGGTGCCAGGCACACAGGACACGCCAAACCCACACCCGCTGCTCGGACAGACAAACCAACCCTTCGCCGTCTCTGCAAACTCTCCCTCCCCGCTGCCCCTCTCTGGAGAACACAGGTGACACGGCCTCGAGAAAGCCAGCGTCTCCACACTCTGCCATGCCCCCGCGGACCGGACCCTACAACCAACTACACACGCAGCACACATTCGTAGAACAAAAACTATTTGGGGACAGCCATCGATCAATGGGGCACTGCAGAGGACATGACTGCCAACACCTGCGGTCACCCTCGTCCGTCCAGCACTAACCAGCGCTCGGCCACGGACACCACGCGGCCGTGTGGGGTCTGGCGCTTGTGCAATAAGGAACAAGAGACTGAAGGTGTGCACTGTCCCCAACACAAGGGCGTGTCCCCCCGTGAATGTGCCCACGCAGGGCCTGGAGACCAGGCACCCACAGATGGAATCCGAGGCAGCTGGCAGCAGCACGGTGAGAAACAGTAACATAACCCACAGGCAGAGCTCACATCTTCCGCAGCCACGAACACACACAGGCAACACGCACAGTGACGCCACGGTCCCTGGGAACTGGTCGCAGGCAGAGACCTCAGCTGCTCTCCCCACCGGGGTTGTGGCTGCTCCTCCTTCGGGCTGCGGCTCACGCCCAACAAATGGCAGCTGGCCGACCCGCCGCTGGGGCCAGTTACTCACCGAGGTCATCGTCAGCACCTGTGTCACCGTCACTTTGAAAGTGTTTCTTACAGCACAGGCCACTGCGGGCACTTCGCTCCAGGTCACCTGGAAACACCTCTGAGGCGGGCCCAGAGGCCCCGCCCGGCCGCCACGGACGCCCTAAGGACCCCTGAGGAGTGAAGGACCGGGGTGCAGCCGAGGCGCAAGGGGGCGATACCGCTGCTCACCCCGGTGCCACCTGAGTGGGTGCCTGCTCCCTCAGGGCCCGCTGCGCTGGGGACCGTCCACAGCAGTTAGGAAAGGACGCCGCGGTCTCTGTGTCACGGACTCTTAAAAAGCACACGTATGACGCGTCCACTGCGACTGCACACACACGGTCCCCTGCAGTGGCAGAGACTGCACAGTGGCCGAGGCCTGAGGGCGACGTGAGTGGTACGGTTCCCACGGTGCGTCCCGCCTGAACGCCCGCCGTTCTCATTGCCCAGGCAAGGCCTCGTGGGAGCGGCGCAGAAGCCCGCCCGCTCACGCACTGCACTGAGAGCTCGTTGAGGAGGAGACTTGTCAGGAGAAGAGAAACTTTCTAAATCACAACTGATCCAATTTGTCAGGGCTCATTCAGTTGTGCTTAAAGCTGGTGAGTGTTGTTATATATTAAGTGAAAGTCAAAAGAGCTGACTGAGCCCTGGCTGGTGTGGCTCAGTGGCCTGAGCGCCGGCCTGAGAACCAAAGGGTCGCCAGTTCGATTCCCAGTCAGGGCATAAGCCTGGGTTGTGGGCCAGGTCCCCAGTAGGGGGCACTCAAGAGGCAACCACACATTGATGCTTCTCTTCCTCTCTTTCTCCCCGCCTTAGCCCCCCGTCTAAAACTAAATAAAATCTTTTTTAAAAAAAAGATTGATTGAAAACAAATTTCCTACTAAATTTCAAACCACACTTCCCCTTCCCAAAAGGTGGTTCCCCAGGTCCAAGGTTTCAGTTCTGCTTTCTGCAGGGACAGGCCACGGCAGCAGCACTGTGTTCACACCCACGCCTGCGCCAACACCCACGGAGGGCGGCAGCCCAGGGCCCTGCAAGGACAGCCGGCCGAGCACACGGCGGGCAGAGCACACTCCAAGCCACACCCAGGTCCCCGAGGGCCCTTTCCTGGGACTGAAAGTGCACCCCTTGGCTAGCAAGCAAGGAACAAGTCCTTTGTTATTACCATAGCAACCACTTACGGGGCCTGTACTGCCTGAACCCTAAGCCCTACTCCTTGCAAAATCCTAAAAATTCGTATTATCACCTCTTTTTTTTTTTTGCCAATAGCACATCATTAGGAAGGCTCCGAGTCAACAAAAACCCCCAGACGCAGCAAAGACCCAAGTCCCACAATGAAACGCAGACATTCATCAGAGTCCCGGAGGCCGGCGCACGGTACTCCACGGCAGCTCCTTCGCTCGGCAGGACCGGGCACGTGGGCGCCACGGGCAGGGAGGGGCCCCCACGAAACTGGAGTCGATGCTTCTTTCCAGGCACCAGGCGGCCGGCCTCTGAGTCTCAGACGAAAACAAAGCCCCGGCGTTGCCACAGGGGCAGCTCTGGCCTCCCTTCCTCACACAAACAGAGGCGGCGTTTCCACGCTGCGGGAGCGCCGCCATAAGCCAGGCCGGCCCACCCCTCCCCCGCTCTCCACGAGGCTCACTGACGTCAGGGTTCGTCCGGCTCCCCACCCCCAATTAGCACAAGCACGCCGTGCTCCACAGAGCGGATTGTGCCCCACAGCCACACACGTTACCAGCTCGTAAATGTCCTCCTCCGGCCGGGGCACGTAGTGCTGTGTCTGGTCCTCAATCAGGAAGTTCAGACGCAGGTAATGAGCCGAGTGGTCCAGCTGGTGCGCCTGGGACAAGGGGGGAGGGGAGAGAGTTCAGGGGGGAGTGGGGGTCGCGGCCGTCCGCCGGTTCACACCGTGGAGCCCTGAGAATAATGCAGGCCTGTCCCCGGAGGGCTGGGGGCGTACGGTTTCTAAGAGGCTCATACCCAAACCCACACGCGACCGTTTTCCCTGAACACCCGCTGGCATTCCACGGCGCCGTGCGATGCACTCCTGCCGTCGGGGTCGTCTCGGCCTTTAACTCGGGTTTTACAACCAAGGCCGTCAGACCCAACAGGCCCTTCCGCCCAGTTCCGAATGCACGGAAGCGCCGAGAAAGGCCAAGAGTCCTGACGGTGACCGAGAAGCAGCTGTGCCGGGGCCCTGTTTCAGCCACGCGGGGGCAGTGGACAGCGTGCGGAGCTCGTTCTCCAGCCCGTCCGTGTGAAGGCAGGACAGTCGGGTCTGGACGTGTGTCCCCGGGAGCGGGGCACGCAGGCTGGGAAACACCCGCGCGACCTGCCCCAAGGGAACGACCCTAAAACAGCCGTGGACTGAAACGTCCAGGCCCGTCCCTGGGCCCGGCACGGCCCACGGAGTTTCCTTCCACCGGAAGAGTCGCCCTTGAGTGGGTGAGTGCTGCAGAAAACGGGCGGCGGTCACGTGGTTTTGTGACCGACCTTCCACACACTCAAGGGGGGGCTGGGGGGGGCCAAGGCCCACACAGGTTCCATGGCAGCGCACCAACGCATCACAGACAGAAAACGCTCAGAGCGGGGCATTTTTAAAGCACCCTTATCTTTCAGAGATCCACCCTAGACTACGGTAGACAAAGCTACGGTGTCTGGAATTTGCTTCCAGAACCACCCAGAGCCGGGGTGGGAGGGAGTGAGGAACGCACTGTTTGGTGCTGAGGGAGCCCTGGGGAGGGTGCACGAGGGCTCATTATTTAGGCTCCACTTTCATCTTAGTTTGAAACTTTTCGTAAGCACGTCTTCACTCCAAAAGCTCTACTGATGACGATTATGTCGACCTAAGTGAAATTAAACTTCCCCTCGTGGGATACTCTTCTTACTTACCCCGCCTCCCTCAATACGTTTTTAAGGCCAAACTAAGAATATCCCAATCATTGTTTCCGCAATGGTCACTGAACCTCACGGAAACACCCTCAAGTGCAGCAGACACTGCGTGGGCACCACGGCAGTGGAAACCGAGGCACCGAGGTGTGGGCAGGCCTGCGCAGCCAGGGCGGCGGCTCTCCAGGTAAATGCGCGTGCCCGTAGGCACCTCCACCGCTGCGCTGTGGAAGGAGGTCCGTTCTGCACACCCAGCAGGAGGTGAAGTGTGTTCTGTGGGCACTCCCGGGGACCCCGACGTGCACCCTTGAGAGTGAAGCGGAGTCTGAGGCCAGCGCGTGCCTGCACATCTGGGCTCCACCGTCCGTGCTGACAGCCAAGGAGGCCCGAGGTCTGATGGGCCAGGCTATCCGTGTCGAGGACCGTGGAGGTGGGCAGGGGGCAGGCAGGGAAGCCCCAGGCAGGAAGACCTCCACATGGGCGCCCTGCTGCTGAGGCCACCCACGCCCTGCAGGGTGGAGGGACAAGCAGGGACGCCTCCCTCCCAGGGGCAGAGCTGCAAGTGGCCCCCACCCAAGTCCTTAGGCGGAAGCGAAAACCCTGGCAAGCCCTTGGCTTCCAAGGGAGATGGGAGGAAAAGGGAAATGAAACCTGCTGGGCTCTTGGAGGACAAACAAATCCACCTGGAACCTGCCGTCGCCATTGGGAGACACTCGGCACACGCCCAGCGGCAGCCCCCTCCGCCCACTTCCGGGCCTGGCATCTCCATGAGGGGCTGCTGCCCGCCACCGAGGTCTTGGGGGTCCTGATGAGTCCGAGGGCCTCGTCACCCATGAGGCGCCAGTGTGCTCGAGACCCTCCCACTGCCACACACATAGCGGGGCCACGGGGCCCGGCTGAGGAGCCTCGCTTAGGGTGAGCGGCAGCGCAGAGTGTGAGTGACGAGCGCGACGGGAGCGAGGGCGCTTCCTCACAGCCGAGCATGCGCAGCAAACACAAAGTCTGTGACGTCTCGTGACCCCGGAACACGTGACGCGGGGGCGCCGCGTCGGTAGACGTGTCTCCGCTACGCCCCCGTGGGTCACGGCGGGAGTAACTAAGGGAAAACCCTACAGAACCAACGAGATCCGACCGCCAGACGCTGAGGGAGGCCCCCGCGCTCCGCGAGTATCTGCAAGGCGACATCCGCGCAGGCGCGGCACTCACAGCCGGTGACGGGCGCGGAACCCGAACCGCAGAGACGGCTGGGAACGGCCGGCCGCTCCCGACCGGCCAAACTGCCAGAGGTGCCGACCCGGGAGAAATTCGGTCTGAACGGTGCACGCCCATCCTCGGGGCACAGACACTGGGGTCACTCAGACGGCACCTGCGTCGCGTCCCGGCGACGTGGCGTGGACAGGACCCGGAGACCGGCGACTAGCGTGGCTGGCGTTTTTTCTCAGTGTGCGTCTTACTGTGGCGACTTCCGTGGGTGGAATAGCAGAACACAGCGTGGAGCTTGTCAGTAAACTGTCTGCGCCGAACAGAACAGAGCAGGACCGCCACTTCCGCTCACGGCCCCCTTCGGTCCCGCGCCCCCGGGACCACCAGCGCGTGCAGGGACCACCGCAGCTCCCGTCTCTGAGCTCGCGAGGCACGACTCGCTCCACCACACACCGCGTTTGTCTTCATTTCCATGTGCTGAGAGAAAGCCGAGGACCCCAGGAAAACGGGCGTGCTGACCTTCCATGGGGAGAGAGAGGGGTCTGCGCCCTGGAGACGCACGGAAACCCTCCGGGTGATGGGGACACACCCCTTGGAAGGCAGCAGCTGCAGGGAACCAGGACTCGCAGTTCCTTGACGAGCAGCTCAGGTGGGGGTGCGGGGGTCACTAGTCTCTGCCAGTCACGAAGGTGGAGGACCTGCCTTGACCCTGGGCTCCCGCTGAGGTCGGGGCCCTGCTGCTGCCTGGGTTCCGATCTGCAGGACGCACGCAGCTCGTGGGAAAAGCGCAACCCAGCCCGCGACCCCCGTGCCGCTGCGCGGGAGGGACCCACACTGCTCTGCGGGGTGTTCCCTGAAGGGCGCCACTTGCCTGCAAAGGAGCCCATGCAGAAATCCCCAAGGGACCGATTCTGCACAGCAACTAAAATGAAGAAACGTGAACAAAAACACCGCTGTCTTCAAAAAGCGAGGATCCAAGGCAGGAAGGACTCGTCACGGGCTGGCTTGGGCCTCTCCTGCCTCGCAGAGCTACCCAGAAAGCCCAGCGGCCCACGCCGCTCCCCTCCCCACTCGCAGGAGGAGACGGCTTTGTTCTTCACAAAAGCCCAAGTGACGTCGGAGCGATACAAAACTCGCACCCAGGAGACGCCATGCCGAGGGAGAGGCCCTCAAAACGTCCATCTGCCCGCCCCTTCCCGGACAGGAAGTGCTCCCCCTCTCTGGACGCGCCCGGGAAAGACTCTCTCACTCCCCTGGGGATGGATCCACGGACCCGCCCTCCTCAGGGACTGTCCCTCCTGACGGGACTCACTGCTGACGGTTCGGTGCCCGTCCCCAGCTCAGAGGGCGCGCCCACACTCGCAGCACCAGACACGGGCCGGCCTTTACACCGGCCTGGGATGTGAGCTCCAGCAACGAACTAAGGCCCCGTCTGGTCCAGCGGAAGCAGCGCTCTCCTCCGGCCGAGGACACCCGACGCTGCCTGTGAGCTGCGTCCGTCCAAGGATGGAGCTCTGTCCCCTCCCCTCCCCCTGCCCACACTGAGGCCTGTCACCTGTACATCTTCAGGGGGAGAGAATGAACCAGGCTCCCCGTGAGACAGATAAAAAAAGAATCTGCAGCTCGGTCATTTATAAAATAAATGCCAAAAATAAAATAAAATAAAATAGACAGAAAGCTAATTGTGGGTTAAAAGGCAGAGGAACCTCCCATGATGGAGGTCACACTTGGACTCATTTCAGTTTTCCCCTCAAGACACCTGCAGCGTGCCCGCCAGTGCTCAGGAACGGGCCACGAACCCTGCGCCCATGTGACACCGCGGCACACGCGTGTGTACACAGACCACACAGCCGAGGCCTGAAGGTCTGCGGCAGGCAGCTCCTGACCCTGTGGGAAAGAAGCCTCGTGTTGGCTGGGCTCCCCACCCTTCTAAAGACTTCCGCAGTGCGCATGGAACGTGCGCCTCACAGACCAAACACGCAACACGCAACACACGTGCTCGACGCAGAAGAGCCCTGGCCATGCCAGGGCGAAGAGCCCGCGGCACTGCGCGCTGACCCCAAGGAGCCCAGAGCTGTGACACGCCAGGGTCCCCTCCCAGCCCCCAGCACCACCGTGCCCGCCCAGGGGG
The DNA here is from genome assembly GCA_004026765.1 of Micronycteris hirsuta. NCBI lineage: Eukaryota > Metazoa > Chordata > Mammalia > Chiroptera > Phyllostomidae > Micronycteris > Micronycteris hirsuta. Next base: position 54,823 of record PVJI01008677.1, on the reverse strand, counting down.
CCCGGGCCCCCCACGCTCCTCCAGAGCACGAGCCCCAGCAGCCCCCGACCTTGCAGATCAGCTCCAGGGTGTCCCGGGCGGTGTCTCCCGGCCGGACAACGGTCAGGGCGGACTGGCTGTTGGGCAGACAGAACCAGGACGGCGTGAAGTACTCGTGGACCCAGACGTCACAGGCCGCGTCGTGCTGGTGGACGCCAGGCAGGCCCGTCTCCTTCTCCATCTGCAACGAGGAACCGCGTCAGCAGAGCCCAGCGGTCTCAGCCCCCGGGGGCACCGTGATGACCTGTCCCCGGAAGGGGACCCCAGCGAAGGTGGCGGCAGCCGTGACGGACAAAGGGGACCCCTGGGAGAGGAGAGTACTGAGGAAGGAGAGGAACTGGTGGGGCGAGGGCGGGGAGGGGCAGTCCTCAGGCCTCACACCTGGTTTAGGACACCCACAGGTGGGCATGCGTGAGTGAGTGGGCACGAGAATTGGGAGGGAGGGCGGGAGAGGGAAAGGGCGGTGAGGGGGTAGAGAGAGACAGACAGACGGGCAGACAGACAGAAAGACAGCTAATGCACCCACTGAGCTCAGTTCCACTGCTATGGGTTCTCCCTCAAGCCCCTCCCACACGCAGAGCAGAGACGCCGCAGCGGGAACGTCTGCCGTGAGCTCACGCTCTCCGTGCTGCAGAGACGACGACGGGCCTCGAGATTTTCGGCACAGAGATGGCGTCCGAGGCCCGCGCGTGTCCGCGCATGTCTCGTGAGGGGACCCCGGCACAGCCCTGGGGGCGCTGGCTCCCAGCCCCCCCAGCCCCCACCGCACCCCGCCTAAGGGTGGACAAGCACCCCGTCCGCAGTACGGGAAGGACGCGGGCTGCGGTCATGCTCGGCAGCTGGTTGCACCTGAGCCAGTTCAACGGCCCAGGCGGGAGACGCTCCAGGGGCGACGGAACGTGTGGGGCCTGAGCACCAATTGCGTGAGACCCCGGCATCGCGAGAAGAACAGGGACTCTCTCTCAGCGTGTGCTGAGTGGGCAGCTCTGACCGCTGGCTTAAAGCCGGGCCAGCGACTGGAAGACGCGGACCCGCCGGCCACCGGAAACAGGCTGGCGTCACCGAAAGAAGCGAAATCCCAAACGAGGGCTGAGGTGGCGCCGCTGGGACGCCCACACGGGGCAGAGCAGGTGCCAGAGCAGGGCCGCCGCGGTGGGTGCGGCCTGCTGACCCACATTCGAAGGGGAGACACCTCCAGCCCCGCCTCTGGGCGGCGCTGGCCCTGGAGAGGACGCGCCGAGGCAGTCAGCTCGCCCGGGTGTCTCCGCTCGCAGCTGAGACCCCCCCTCGCCCCCCGCCCCCCGTCCCCTGGTCAACAGCTGCCCCTTCGGCACTCGGTCAGGCCAAGTTTTGCACGTAATCTGCTCTTGGAGAACAAGGCATTCCGGCCGAGAAGCTGGATAAAGAAGAACCTTGAGGCGATGGGGGGGTGGGGGGGCACTAACGCAGAAATCCGAAGGAGAAGTTTTGCGGTTCCCAGATCCTGTGCCCGGAGAGGACGTCCCGCACTGGAGGTGCGGTAACGAGGGCGGAGCAGGAGGAGCGAGCTGACCGCAGAAGGGGCCGCCATGCCTGGACTGGAGTCGTCTGCGGTCCAGAGCCATCGGGGACGGGCAGGGGCAGAAAGTCGCAGACGGCTCATCTCGTGCTGATCCGGGTTTAAACACCACACGCTCCGGCCTCCTGGGACACCTGCTCCCTAGCTTTAACGCTCTGGCCGTTTTGGCTGTTAATACCGAGTCCACTCAGTTTTGGGATCCCAAGAAGCCATGGCACTGTGTCACGTGGACGCGTCTGCGGTACTTTCAGGAAGAAGTGTGCCTTTATTTTTACCTTGCCATCGGGGACGGTGTCATCGAAGACTCCCTCTAAAGACTGCTTGACAGCGTCGGGTCCGTCCCCGAACACCTGCGAACACAGCAGCGTCGTGAGAAGGACCCCGGGCAGGCGGGGGGGGGCACCGGGGGGGAAGGGACCGCAGGCCTGGCGACACGCAGGCGTGGGACCCGCCAGCAGCAGATCCGGGCGCAGGCCCTGCCCGACGGGCCGGGAGCCTGCTCCCCTGGCCAGAGCCGTCCTCACGCCGCTGACGACTCAAAGCTTCCAACAGACAGAGTCTGGACAGCTCACCTAAACTTAAAGAAATTAACCTTGCGAAAGCAAGGAGCCAGGTCTGTTCACCAGGAGGAACTCCTGCCGCAGACGCATGCGCGCCGGAGCAGGCGCCTCCCGGTAACGACGAGTCCACCTCGCAGCGCTCGCTCACGGGCTCTGACCCAACGGCACAGGGAGGGCGTGCCGAGCACACACAACAGAAGCCCGTCCGCTGCTGAAAGCGCCCCGCGTGCTGCCGGGATGGCCGAACAAGTACCACCAAGGGATCTTCTCACTGCGTCAGCCGTCACCACCGCCCTTTGCCTGAGGCTGCGAGTGACATCACAGCAAAGGGCCTCGTCCCCAGCCACCACCATCCTTGGAGGAGACACTCCTCCCAGAGGACAGCTACCCACGCTCCCTCAGGCCCTAAAGCTCAAGCCACTGCTGGGCAAGCTCCTTCTCCAAGCCGGGTGACGGGGTGACACGGAGTGTCTTGGAAGCGGCTCCCACAGGAAGGAAGTGAACGAGGCCGCTGCCCATGGGCAGAGCCGTTCCTCAGGTGCCCCTTGAGGGCCTCTCGGGCCCAGGACCCCAGGGGAAGGGAGACCTGCGGAAGGTGAGCACGCCACTGACACATCGCGCTGCCAGCAGAGGGGCAGCCCCAGACGTCTACCCCAGAAAGTCAGGGCAGACCATCAGGCATCGGGGGCCGGCGGCCTCAGACCCAGGGCCGGGGCGGCTGAGAAGGCTCCAGGCCCAGGTGCCCCTTGGCTCCGACACGGAGCCCTGCCTTCCTCGGCGGACATGCTGAGCACCTGCAGCAGCCCTGTGCCGGTCCCGGGTTCGGAAAGGATGCAGGTGGGAGCCTGGAGCTGGGTGGGCGAAGGGCAGGTGCGGGCGCCGGGGGCACGCACTGTCTGCCGAAGCGTCTCTGTCAGACGTGACCCTGTGTCCGTAGCTGGCTTTAAACAACCCTCAGCGTCAATGAAGAAACACGCCCACGTGCACCCACTCACCCACCCCCACCCCCGAAGCGAGGCGGGAGCCACTGGGCCTGCTTCTCCGTCCCCCCGGAACCCACCTGGTTGATGCTGGGGTGCCCCTGCTTCTTCTTGGAGGTGGTGTCCAGACCCCACAGAGAAGAGAACCGGCTCCTCCGCTTACTGGCGGGCCGGGGCGTGGCCTGCGTTCGCCGTCGCACCCCCGTCTCCCCAGTGCGTGCTGCCACCTGAGGGTGCGGGTGGGGGAGACCACAGGAGAGCCGTCAGGCCTGCTCCCCACACCCCTCCGCCACGCTGGCCACACTGGCCCCCCGCCCAAGCACTGAGCCCACAGCTCGGCCCTCCCTGGACGCCCAGGCCCTGCCGGACTCATCACGGAATGTTCCTCCGGACTCACTGTCCTCTGGTCACGGGCTTGACCACATGCACCAAGGTTGACCGGCCACACCCTGAGACTCCCCAAATGCCACAGAGCCGCAGCGTCGCGGGAACAGACACGGGTGCCCAAGCTCACCCTGGCTCCTGCGAGCCCACCTGAAGTCTCGGCTCAGGCGCCTCAGAAGCCCCGGAAAGCACTCCCTGAGCAGACCAGTGACCATTGTCCCCAACACCACGTGCTCACTCCCGCCACAGGCAGAGGAGCCGAACGGCACCGCGCCGGGGCCCCGGACAGGGCCGGGCGGCAGGAAGTCAGTGAAAGGCCCGCATGCGACACAGGCACCGATCTCGGGGGGGGGGGGAGCTCCCCCTTCCTGACAGCAGCAGGCGCAGAGGACAGTGTTAGGACAGAGCCTTTTCAAGGACAACAGGACGCGAGGGAAGGTCCAGGAAGAAGGGAGCCCCTCGCTGGCCTCACACACCCACAATTTGGGTGCAAGGAGAGTGGAAGCTGTGTCCTGTTTGTTTTTAAAAGAGAAGCTAAACCCCGCTGAAACACTGGTACGGTGCCAGCCACCCGGACACGAGGCTCAGAGGGGGACACTCCAAATTTAACGTGCGACTGTGCGGCTGCTCCAGTAGCTACTGCACTCTGAGGACCCACCGCATCCTTCCCAGGCCGACACGCGGGCATGGACTTCACCCTTGGGGGGCACGCCACATCCCGGGGACTGCAGGGAACTCGGCCCTCCTCCCAGACACAGGGTGCCAGGACGCACAGCCAGGCGGCCTGGCAGCAGAAGTCCCTGCCCAGCCCTGCGCAGAGGTCGGCATCCAGGAAGCCCCTCATCGTGGAGTCCTGGATGGGTCACTCGCCCTGGAGCGGCTGCCTGCAGGCAGCGGCTCGGGGGATGCCAGGGGCCCCGACCCCGTCAGCGTGCAGGCTGCAGGGCACACCCCATGGGGTTGTCAGCAGTGCCAGGGTGACACCCTCGAAGCCCCCGAACAGACCAGCAAAGCCTCCCCCATGCGTCAGACTCAGGGATCCAAACAGATTCTCTCAAGGCCACTGGGAGGCGGGGGCCCCCCGGGAGGACAGGGGAGGAGGGCGTGGAGGGGGTCCTGGCACTCACAGGGCCCCCAGACAGAGGCCCTGGTCCACGGCCACGCTCGGGGCAGCAGGGGACGAAGCCCTGGAGCAGCGGGTGCGAGACAGACTGTCTGGGAGGATGCCGCAGCGTGCCGACACGGGTGTGCTGCCGTGACATCGGCATGAAAGGGGCTGAGAGCCCCGAGTGAACGATGTTAGGGGCAAAGATGCCGACCTGGTCCCATCGCTCACACCTGTTTGCGGAGAAAGAACACATAAACGCATACACGGAACAGACACGGGCCACCACGCATGCGCACACACACACCCTCAGTGCCCGTCACTGCTCCCTCTCCCGCCGCACCCGTCGGGTCTGCAGTGTGGTGCTAACTGCCAGCCCGTCCGCCCGCCTCTCCCGTCGGAGTGGGACACTGTGCCCCGAGACCCCCAAGACCCAGGGTGGACCCCAGGCCGCCCGCGCCTGGGCCCTGACCACAAGAACAGGGACCGGCAGGCCTGCTGCTCCCAAACACCCGTCAGCTGAATGAACGAGCGAACAAACAAGCATCAGAAAGCCAAACCGGACCCTCCCTAATGTGGCGGCGACAGCAGCCACACGGTGGCTCTGTCCGCAACAACCGCAGAGACGCAGACAGAAGAGAGGCCCACACCGTCGCCAACACTCGGTCACCAGCCGGCCAGCGGGTCAGTCTCCCAGGCAAACAGCTCTCCACGCGGCTCTCACATGCCAGCCCCGAGTGGCAGGGCCTTGGGAACTCTGCCCCCGAGACAGCGGTGCTCACTAGGAGCAAGGGGGTTGAAAACACGAGGAAAAACTGCCAAATCCGACGGGACCACCATGCAGGCTCCTCGGTGGTCGGCGCCCCGACAGCCCGAGGACTCGGCCGCTCACCTCACTGTGTGAACCTCAGGAGGACAACCCGCTCCCCAAGGGCACGGCCGGCCCCGTGGGCTGACCCCTGCAGGCCCCCGGTGTCCACGGGCCCTCCTGGGCGTGGGACTGCCGAGCTGAGATGCCTCCCCCCAGCCGCAGCCTCCCCGCTCCCCCACTTGCAGAGGAGAAAACGTCAGGACAGAGGCTGGACTGAAGACTGTTCCAACCCCAGAGAAAACGCGTTCCCTGTGGTCAAATGACAAGGACTGGAGGTAAAAGTAAACACCCAGGACCTCAGACAGAGACTCCCCCCGCCCGGGTTCCCCTGGCCCACGGCCTGAGGGACAGGGACGGACCCCCCGCAGGAAGTCTGCAGGGACCCACAGACGCACATCACTGCCGCCACTCACAGAACGGGGACAAGGAACAGAACCACACAGGTGGCACAAAATACTCTTCTGACCAAAACCTGGAAGAGCTCCCGGCCCCCCAGCCCCGACTCCGCGGCAGGGGTTTCACCTCAGAGCCCGCCCCTCCGAAGGGGAGGGCGCCAACCACGGATCCTCAGACAGAGGAAACAAGAGGGTCAGAGCTGACGGCGGCAGGGGACAGAGCGGCTCTGACGCCCCCGTCCCCGCTCGGCAAGATCAGCCCAGGGGCTTTGAAGAAACTAATGACAGCTAAGAGGTTTGAGGGAAACAGCAGAATTATTTTTCCTAAAACCTACAGAGCCCAGAAAGACAGAGGAGCTGCTGGAGGCTTGAGACCCCACAGCAACCCCGATGGGCGCCGGGAGCGGCCGCCGTGAACTCGCTCCCTCAGTGCCCCTCGTTCTTGGGGGCCGTGGGTGAGCGTTTCTACCCCAATTTACCTCCAAATAGGTAAGCTGGAATTTGGCTGAGTTGCAAGTTAGGGTCGGGGTCTCAGAAGCAGCCCCAGAGCCATAGGCCGGTTCCTGGATTTGTTCCCGCGGCTCTGAGAGCACCCCCACTAAAGACAGGGCTGGCGGGTGCAGGCAGGCCAAGCCTAGCTGTCAGCAGACAAATCAGGATGCTGCTTTAATAGCTCCAGGAATGTAGGCTTAGCACTTCTTTAGAAATGTTAATCTACCCTAATTATCTGAATGATGATGCTAATCTATTTATACAGAACATGGAGGACTCTGGCTGAATCCCAGCTGGGAATGAAGGGCCCAGCTGGTGGGCGGCCACGCAGTTCCCCAGCAGCTTCTGGAACCTGAGACCGTTCGAGTCCACAGCGGACGTGCGCCCTGCAGCGCCTTTTCCGCAGCTGTTGCCCTGGACCCGCTAAAACCGCGTCACTCGTCTAGAGCAACTCTGCAGAAGAGAAGGACCCAGGCACACACAGGCGCTCAGAACTCAGTAAACTCGTGCAGTCACAGGGCGCAAACCCCGACTCAGCCGCCCACCCTCCCGCTGGGCCAGCGCTCCCATCAGGGGAGGAGGGAGGGTCTGTTTTCCTCTAACTTGTCGGGTGTCGGGCATCCAAGACCATGAAGCCTGCGACGAGCACAGAGTGCAAGGGGGTGGGGGGGGCTCCCCGAGGACGGCTGAGCTCCACGTGCGCTGGACCGGTCTGCTGGGCGAGACAAAGAGCCGCCACGCGCATGTACGAGAGCGCCTCCTCCAAGCTTCCCCGTAAGGTTACCACAGAGAAAACACGTACTTGGCTGAAGAACACGACCAGCCTAAGAACATGCGCTACAAACACACGCCCCTGCCCAGAGGCTCCCGGAGACACCACCACCTTCGCCTTCTCTCTGCACAGCAGCCCAGGCCCCACCGGGAGGGCTGAAGTCATGGGCTTCAGAGCCGAGCCACGGCAAGACTGGGGCCCGTGGCACAGAGGCCGCAGCAGAAGGTAACCCAGGCGAGCCCCTCGCGGGCTGCGGCCACGTCCTGCTCGGCACTGACGGCCAGGACGCTCGGTTCCCAGAGGCCCATCCGCAGCCACTCACCAGGGCGTGGAAGGACGACACGGAGAAGATGCCCAGGCGGCCCATGGCTACCTTCGTGGGCCGGCTCGCAAAGGCGAGGAGCCTTTTGGGGTTGGGCAGCTCCCCACCCTGCAGGCTGGCCAGGTAGCAGCGGTAGCGGAACAGGTCCATCTGGAACTGCTCGAGGTTCTGCTCCCAGACGAAGATCTGCAGGCGAGAGCGAGGGAGCGGGGAGGGCAAGCAGCAGGGAAGTGCGGGTCAGCGGCCTGACCCCACTCGGGCGCCACAGGTCCGCGTGTGGGGACGTCCTGATTTTCCTCCAAAGGGGGGAGCAAGGGGCACCCCGAGTTTCTTAGCTAACGGGAGCTCAATGTTACACAGCTGGCATCACCCCTCCTGCGCCCTCCCACCCTCATGTCTGCAGGAACCCAGGCCCAGCCCAGGAGGCCCCACCAGACCTCTGCCCTCCGCCAGCCCGTCGAGTCCCACGAGCTGCCGGGGCACTGCCGGCCACAGCGCGGACGGGGCAGCCTGCACCGCTCGGCCGGCAACCCGAGGACTCCGCCCGCGCGCAGACGCGCCCAGCGATTACCTGGTCCAGGATCGTCTTCTTCTTCTTGGCGTCAGTGACGGAGGACAGCTGCATCTCGCCCATCTTCTTCATCTTCTCGTCCATGTCGATCTTCTGCTCCAGCTTCTTGACCTCCGACCTGAGCAGGCGCAGCGTGTCCTCCCTGCGGTGGTGCCGTGCGACGGCCGCGGAGCAGGCCGAGTGGATGGCCGTGACCCAGTTCTCCAGCTCCGTCTGGCTGGTGGTCTGCGGGGGAGACAGCGCCGCTGAGGGGGGCGGACGAGCCGCACTCCGCGTCCAGGCGCCGGTGTGGACCCATGGGGACGGCCGGCTCCCTGGGCCTCCGCCACACGTCACTGACAACAGGCGACCGCCCCGGGTCGGACCCGCCGCCACCGGCGCTGCGCGCTGTCCGGGCAAAGCCACCGGGTCTGCCCGCCCACACACTTGCTGGACTCGCTGCTCACGTGGCCCAGCATCACACGGTGAAACCCTGCCCCCATGTGATGGCGGTGCAGGAGTTTGTGCCCTTGTAACAGGAGGCCGGAGAGCCGACCGCCTGCTCCACCAGGACAGCTGAGAGGACGTGTCCAGGGATCAGGGAGCAGCCCCGCCCCGGCCCCGCCCCGTGGAGCCCTGACCTCAGGCGCCAGTCTCCCCAACAGGGAAGACGCGCTTCTGTGGCATGTGTCTCAGACTACCCAGCCTGCCCCTGGGCACCGCTGCAGCCCAACCCACAGGCCCCACCCCACCGGTGAGGAGCCGGCCACTCCGAGTTCAGGTGTCCCGGGGACAGGGGGACCCCGCCACAGCGGTCGCCCAGCAGCTCTCCCCCACTCCGAGCGGCTGGGCTGAAGGAGCCCGCGCAAAAAGCACGGGGTGGCACGGGTCACAGCTCACACTGCAGCGTCCGCCAGGCCCAGGGCAGGATGGCAAGGCCAGGAGGACGGCACAGAGCTCCTTGGGGCAGCAGAACCTGCCCCGCGCCGACTCGTGTGCTGGCGGGAGTGCCCGTTCTGCCCCCATGGAAGGGAAGCTTCTCTGTGTGGCGCAGTCTCAGCCTCCAGAAGAGCCCCGGTCGCACGGGCTCTGCGGGGCGCCCGCCCTCTGCTCCCCTCACCTGACGAGTGGGGAGCCCTTGCCCCCACTGCACGCTGGGGCGTGAGGCCCAGAGCTCACGGGTGCCTCCCCACCAGGGAACAGTACGGAAGGAGCCCTTACCCGTCGATGAGCGAACATCCCTGGAAATGTATGGAGTTAATTCTGCAAAGCAGCTGCCCTGGAATTTACCAACTGTATACGAAGATGAGGGCCCTGGCCGGGTGGCTCCGTTGGTCGGAGCATCGTCCCGACCCATCGAGAGGTCGCAGGTTCGTTCAGGGCACGTACAGGCGGCAACCTCTCCGCGCCCCCTTCTCTCTCTCAAATCAACAAACGCCCCTGGGTGTGCGTTAAAAACAGAGACGACGGTGGCTGCCAGGAGCCAGAGGGCAGGAGGAGCAGGGGTCGGCGCTGAACGGGGGCCGACCGCAGGTTTGCAGGAGGGACGCCCTGGAGAGGATGGCGGTGACAGCCGCACAGCGACGGGGACGGGCCTGCTGCACCGCGCCGGGCACGTAAACATGGTGAGGGGCATGTCACGTGCGCGTCACCACAATTAAAAACCTTTCAAAATAAAGTGAAAGGAGAGAAAACACACGAAGGCCCACAAACATCTCGTGAGAGACACAGAGAAAAGTGTGCGCACAGCTCATGGAACCCAGGCCCGGCCCTTTGCCACGGGCGCGCCTCACGCCCACAAACCCCTTCGCAGCCGGTCGGTGGCTGGCTGGTGGCCCGTCGGTGGCAGAAGGCAGTCCACAAAGAGCTTTCCTGCCCGCCGGCTGGTCCACACCCGCAGCACGGCCCACGGAAGGAGCTCCCCAACGACGAGCCCTCTCCCGGTGGCCCTCACAGAGCTCTGTGTAGGGACAGGTGGCAGAGTCCACACGGGTGGCTGTCAACCGCGAGTGAAGCAAAGTCTCGGACAGCGTGAGTTTGGGGCAGCGTGCAGGCTTCACATACTCGGAGCAAACCAGAGCCGACCACCAACGGGAGCCACGTTTCCCAGGGCGGCCGCCCCGGGGCTCAGGTTCTGACCCGCCGCACAAGAAAACTCTCCCGAGGCCCCTCTGCGTTCCCCTCCTGAACCGGGCAACTTTAATCCGGGACTTCAGCCGCCACCAGCCCTGCCACAGAGTCCCGAGGTGGGTGGCAGGAAGGGGACACCCACGGACCCACACCCCCCTCGTCACCATCCATGGAGCAAACCGTGCGAGGCAGGTGGCCAGGGCGGGTCCTGTGCCCCCCGCCAGGCCCGCGGGTGCTGTGGGCACAGCATGGCGTTCAGTGAGGGGAATGGGCCACGGCCTCGCCAACAGAGCACAGGAACCAGCAGGAAAGGCGTTCTGCACTGGAGCGCCTCTGCGTGCAGAGCCAGAGGCAGCCGGGCCCACCAGGTCTCCGGGGAGATCTGGCTCCAGCAAGGCAGCCGGAGGGAGGACCCGCTGCTCCCTGCGGTCAGACAATCTACGGTTTCGGGAGCAGCGGGAAAAGGGAAATTCATTTTAAACCAGAGAAATACCAGCCAGATCTAGGGGACCAAAACTGCAGGTCATCTGATTTTATAGGAGCACAGAAATACCTGTAAAGTGGGTTGAACTTTTTTCCATGCTGAAAGAGCACAAGGGAGTCCCGGCCGCTAAGGCTCAGTGGGTTGGGTGTCAGACTGCAAACCGAGGGTCGTCGGTTCAATTCCCAGTCGGGGCACATGCCTGGGTCACGGGTTCGGTCCCCGGCTGGGGCGTGAATGAAAGCTAACTCATCGATGTTTCTCTCTCACATCGATGTTTCTCTCCCTGTTTACCCCTCTCTTCCCCACTCTCCAAAATGAAAAATAAAATTTTACATAAATAAATGAAAGAACACAAAGGACGGGAGAAAGGTGTGTGCTTCCACAAGGCCCGCTGGGAATGACGTCCCGGGTGAACTGTTGAAAGTCCTTCCTGTCACTGTCCTCAGAGGCGCGGGACGCGTTTCAGATGCCTGCGCACACAGACCTGCTCCAGCTGTGGTTTTTAACGTCCGTGAAAAAAGTCACAGATGTCGCCACGCCGCGGGGCCCTGCCCCGCACCCGGCCAGGTGCCCGTGGTGGAGGGGACGGGCTCAGGGCCACAGGCAGAGGGGCTGAGAGGGAGACTTTTCTGTGAACAGGACACTGAATGGCAGCCGGCTGGGAGCGGCACCGGCGGAACACTCGGGGCACAGCGGAGGGGCCCCCCAGAAAAGGCACCCCAACGCTGTCAGCTGGGTGCTCAACATGCAGGTCATCCCACCGGATCCTGCCATGACGGCCCTGTCTGGCACCTGGCACTCCAGTGTGTGCAGACGCCAAGTGCCCTGGCGTCTGGCGGGGAAAGCATCCGGCATGGGGGAGGGGGTGCGTTGAGCACGCAGCTGGCCGGAAACACAAGGTCTGAGGCCCAGAAAGCTTCCCAGAAGTCTGAGCATCCTCAGAGCCACGGAGAATCTGATGCCGGGGAACCGACAAATGCATGGGCTCAGTGCAAAAGGAACTGTGAGACGGGAGGGAGGGAAGCTTTTAGGAATAAAAAAAAAATTAAGCCTTCAGAATCTGAACGCTGGCGATAAGGAAATGACTGCAAAGCTTCAAAAGAGAAGATGAAGCACATTCAGAACGAGAATGACGTCAGCAGAGAAGTGGACAAGGGGACATCTCTAAACCAAAACCCCAAATCACGCCAACGTTACTCAAGTAAAAGGCAGAGTGGAGGCACCTGCGCGCCCGAACCATCCTGTGGGAAGCTGCTGCAGGTTTGTTACAGAGGAGGAAGGAGCCTGTGATAAGGAAAGAAGACCAGTGATCCAGGAACTGCACCAGGGGGCTGTTCGGGGGCGGGGCGAGGGCAGGAGCAGGGGCAACAGCAGGTGCCAGCCTGCAGATTCAGAAAACATCGCCACATAACCAGAAAAACACGCAAACTGGGCAGGAGGAAAAGAAAGCGGTCACTAACTATGGGGGGAAAGGCTCAAAGAAGGCACAGAGTGACCGCGCCGCTGGCTGAGCAGCTCGCCCCAGCTCGCCCCGACACCGGGTCAGCCCGCATCTCCACGTGAGGACACTGGAGGAGGAGGGACCAGGGGCGGATCCGTGCACCGGCCGGCCAGGCCGGCCAAGTGCCCACTGGTCCCGGCAGGAGTCGGCGTCAGCGTCCAAGCCAATGAGAAATGGTGTGGGCGCGTTAGAGAGACTCGAGGGGAGGGAGGGCTGGAACAGCCGGGCAGAGCTGCCCCGGGGCAGTGAGGCCGGGGAGGCGGGGTGAGGGAGACCAGGCCTCACTTGGAAGGTTTTCGAGTCACTGAACTCTCAGAACCGTGTGCTCACGCTGGCGCCCTGCAAACGCAGCACGGACAGACACACGCTGGTGGTGACGTGTTGCCTGCACGATGCATAACAAACAGCACGCAAGCCACAGCCTGCGGTCCAGTCCAGCACAGCGGTGGCACCACACCTGTGGGGGGCGGGGGGCCCCCGAACACACAGACAGCAGGCGGCCCAGGGAAGGGCTCCCGGCCCCGGGCGCCCGCCCTGCACCTGCACGGCCACACTCCCTGTCCTGCTCTCCTCAGTGCTGGCCAACGGGCCCCGCCCTTCGGAAAGCCCCAAGGTCCTGAGCACCATGCGCTTCCCCCACATCCTCGCCTTCCAGAGGCTCCCTGACCCTGTATCTCCTACGGGTTCAGCAGGACGCCCTCGGCCCCTCGGATGGGAGCTCCCGGCTGGCAGGTCCTTCCCGGCAGCTTCTCTGCATTCCTGTCCCCGCGTCGCAGGAGATGGAGCTGGGGCAAGTCAGATTCTCCCCAGAGACACGGAAACACTGGCCGGGGCTCCCCACCCCCTGCAGCTGACCCCCCTCCACGCTAGCCCACAGGCAAACACTCTGAAAGGCCCGGCCGGAGGCAGGGGAACTCAGGTGCAGAGCAAGTCAACACCTCGACCCACAAAGAGAACGAAGACCCAATGCCGGGCTCCTCATCTCCAGCATAGCGAGAAGTTAAGAGGGAGGCCAACGCCAGGGAAGATCAAGTCAGGAGCCAAGATGACTTCCACACGATCCTCAGAAAGAGAACACCAGAGACGGAATCTCAGAGGTGCACCTCGGTTCTGCATCTGGGGAGAGCCGGGGCGGACAGCGCCTGCTGGGACGTGCGGAGGCTGTGGTCTGAGGCACACGAGCTCCAGTGACTCAACAGCGGGCTGTGGCTTCTCACGAATCCGGAACCGACCCCAGCGCCATGCAGGAAATGGGAGCAGCAGGCTGCCCTGTGGGTGGCGGCTGCCCGGGGGGCAGGGGCCCGGGGGACAGGGAAGAGGAGGCAGGAGGCACAGGAGAGCAGCTGGCACACAGGTAAAACGGGAGGACAAACCAGCAGACTCGCTGTAGCCTCTGGAAAAGACCACAGAGGCAAAAGAATGCGGCAAAAGTCCCCAGAACAAATGCATTTACTCAGCGTGACAAAGAAGGTTCTAGAACTTGGCCATTAGTTAGCCGTGCAGAACTTTGAAAAGCTGGGAGCTTCCCAGGCATGGCCATGCCAGTGCCAAGGCAGGCTGCCCAGCTGCCCCGGAGCCCCTCAAGCCCCAGTGGGAGAACCCTCCAAGCCCCTCCTACCCAGGCCCCCGGGAGAAGGGGAGCTCCACATGTCCCCTAGGCCAGCTCCCCTGTCCACTGCGGCACTTGAGGAGACCGTCCGGGGCCTCACGAAACGCGAACCCTTGGCCTTTCCCGGGGCAGTCTCCTCTGACTTCTGCACAGACACCTGCTGCCGGCGGACAGGGCGGCAGCCTCTTCCCACACAGGCAAACCGACGCCGTGAGAGCCACTGCCCGGGCCCTGCTCCCTGCCGGCCGCTCGGCCGGCATCGTCACACCGAACGCCCACTCGGCGCAATGGTGCCAATGCTCATGATGCCTCCCTCTTCTCGTCCCTCCTCACTGTGCACCCGTCCCCTCACACAGGGACGTGTGCACACAAGAAGAAGACGATGTCTCCACGGAAAGGCAGTCACCTCAGAGGTGACACTCTGCGCGTCTCTAGATACTTCACTGCGTGAGTCTCAACCTCATTGGCACCGTTCATCCCCTGCCTGGCACATGCGTCCCCAGGCGTCCAACACGGGGATCGAAAACGGACATTAACATCCGTTCCCCAAACAGCCACCGAGCGCTGGGGATGGCACATGACACCCTCCGGGAACGGGGGACGGAGGACCGAGAGGACACGGCACTTGGGGGCACGTTTCTGGCTTCCAGGCAGAGGGAAGGACCCTAATTAAAACAGTTCCCGTGCAGGAGCTACAAGCTCCGCCCCCTCCCCCCACGCCGTCCAGCACAGAACGTCCTCTGTACAAGCTGCTCCGCCACATGGGCCCCCCCACCCCCGCCCGGCACACACGGCCCCTCCCCGCTGTGGCCGGTCATCACGGGAACCTCCCTGCACGTCCGTCTGAGCAGCAGCGTCCAGTCGGCAGCACGCGGCTCTGGACACTGTGCCCACCTGAGCCGGGGCCGCAAGGACCTATCGATTACGTCCACCACCGCGCGACCTCCCTCGCGTCCCCCTCGGCCCCGCGCACACAGGCCCCTTTCAAAGGCAGCCCCTGCGGAGTGCGGTGGGTCAGCACCGGAAGGTAGGAAGTGCCCCCGTGGACTGCAGATGGCAGGAACTTTCCCTGAGAAGGTTCGTTCCGTGTCTGCCCCCGCGTCGGGAGCGCTCGAGTCTGGCGGCACACGGGCGCGCGGAGGGTGAACCGGGGCCCGTGCGGCCGCAGGAGAATGTGGTTCGTGCGGCCGACGGTGTTCAGGTTCCACCGGCCACTTACGGCCAGGAAGGCCATTACAAAAGGCGCTCGTGTCGGGGGTGGTCAGCGCAGAGGAGGGCGCCCGAAACCGCAGCACCACGCCGCACCCCGGGCCGGCCCCGAGCGGCCCACAGAGTGGTGCGCGGACGCGCCGTGAGCGGCTTCACTGGGACAGGAGCAAAGCCCTGCGTCGGCGACGGACCCTGAGACAGCAAGAGGCCGCGGAGCAGGGCGGCGTGCTGTGTGCCGAGCTCACCAGCAACCCAGTGACGGGAGCTCCAGAAGGACAGGAGACAAACGGGCCGAAGAACTACTCGAAGAAATAAAGGCAACGAACGTTCTAAGTGTGGTTTAAACACACACACTTGCACATCCAAGAAGCTCCATGAATTGGAGGTGGAATAAACCGAAACAGCTGATTTCTCCTCAGAACCGTGGCGGGCAGGTGGCAGTGGGAGGGGATTTTCGAAGCACCGGAGACAGACTGTCGGTCGCGGATTTTGTGTGCCGACAGCCATCCTCCCAACGAGGGACAAGTGAGGGCGTTCCCGGAGAGCACACGGCCTGCGTGCAGGAGGGCAGTGTGCAGTTTACAGGGTCTAGAAACTTCCACTCCGTGACCGGGGTGCTGGCTACAGGTTTACTTTGTGATGCTTCTCTGAGGAACACACTTGTATTTTGGGCATTCTTCCTTACGTGTGTTTTACATCACAAACTTAAAGACAGAGAAACAGATTTCTTCTGTGCACAGACAAAATCCCTCTCTTGTATTTATTAATTTCACAAATGGAAGTAACTTTAGGGACAAAACCCAGAAACTTGGCGAAACGGCCTGCCACCATCTTCCACACCTTCATCCCGGCTCTCTCCTGCGGGGACGGGTCCCACCGTCCGTCCACCCGACCCGTCTCTTCGCTGACGGTCACTGCCGGGCTCCGCCACACCATGAAGACCTCCTCCTGGGTCTGTCCCCAGGTTCACATGCGAACACTTACTTGTAAGTGTGGGAACGGGGTCAAAGTCCCGGCATTCTCAACAGCAGAGCGCACGACGGCCCGTGGAAGTACGGAATACCGGTGTGATTGTGGAAACAAACGGGGGAAGCCTGCCCGACAAACCCCGCCACAAGTCCCAGCGGAGTGCACAACTGACCGGCGCAAATGCACCGAAACTGACCAGCGCAAATGCACCGCAACTGACCGGCGCAAAGGCCCCTGCACAACCAACCGTCAACCCAACGCCATCGGCAGGTCACCGCTTTTTCACAGTCCACGGCCACACCTACAGAACACCGGGCACAAAGACTTGACGAGTTAAAAAAGAGAAGCAATTTGGGAACAGCTCGTCACTTCTGGAAAGCCGTTATTTCGCTTTACAAGTCCTATTAGGAGAGAGCACATTACAACAGCTCAAAAAAGTGCCGTGCAAACGGCAGAGGACACGGCGCCAAGCCCCCCAGCCCGCGGCCGCACAGAGCAAGGCCCACCACGGCCCTCACACCCCTCCTCGGGCTTCACTGCAGAGCCTCCTGGGGTGCAGTGTTCCTGGAATTCCGCCTACTGTCTGTCTTCGTCACCTGCGTTTCTGTAAGGAGCCCCAAGGAAAACACACCCCTACAAGGAAATCAGGGCGGGTGTGCAGGCAGGAGAGGGAGGACCTGGTTCGGATTCCAAACGGAGCGCCCCACAAACCTGGAAGAGGAAGGCGTCGCCCAGGGAGTTGCTGAGGCAGAAGACGAAGTCCTTCTTGGGGTGCTCGGGCACGGCCTGCACAATGCTGTCCTCCACCCACACAGCGTGCTTGGGGGTGCTGGCGGGGTCGATGCCCGAGCGGCCGTCGCTCTCGTAGAAAAGCAGCGTGCACCCTGGGGAGAGAACGGGGCTGTGAGTCCCGGGGACCGTCCCCAGGAGAGGCCAGACACTGAAGTGCGTGAAATCCGGGGGGAAGGGAAGGAGCGAGCCTGTACAGGGGTCGTGGGTGGGCTTCGAGGAGGACAAAGGTCTTAAACCACAGCGCCCCGCCCCGCCCCGCCCTGCCCCGCCTGGGACTCCCCCTCCGCAGGCCCCCCAGGTCTCTTAGGCTCTGCATTTCCGTTTCAGATCACTTCACACGGGCACGTGGGGGTCTCGGGGCCCGGTGGCCACCGCTGGCTGTGGACACACTTCCACAGAGCTGTGACGAGTGCCTCGCAAGGCCCGGCCGTCAGCACAGCCCACGGGTCACAAGGGAGGGGACACTGCAAATCCGGGGACCTGAGCACACCACACAGGTCAGGGTCTTCGTGACCTCCCGGCTCAGGCCCCCAGTTGTCCGCAGCAGCAGGCGGCCAAGGCCGGCTTGCACGCCATCCCTGCTCGTCCCCACGTTACAACAAGTGTGAGGTGGCCCATACGGGACGCGCACACCCCCTCCCAACCACAGGCCCTTAACCTTCACCTGCACGTCACAGAATGCTCTCTGGCTGACGGTGGAGCCACGCCAGAGATGAATTCTAAATAAAACCTTCTCTTAACTAATTATTCTGTCTAAAGTGAAAGAGCCCGCGGAGAGATCTCCACCCCCCGCCGTGTTCCCAGGGGCCTGGGTTTTCATTATCGACACCCCAGCTGCTCAGGGAAGCAGGCAGTGGCCCCCACGTGTGACGGACAGGACCGGCCCGGAATGTGTCAACAGATAATGGGGGCCTGTCAGGACAAAGAGGCCAAGGACTCGGCAGCTCTGTTTCCTGGGCCTGGACCCTGACAGACTGTGGCACTCAGACCTGGGTCACGGAGCGCAGAGACTCCCCCCTCCAGGGTGCTGGGGACCGGCTGCGTAGCGCCCTCTGCGGGAGCAGCAGGGGCAGGGCAGCTGCTCTGCCGTGTCCCGGCTGAAATCGGAGACACCTGAGCGCTGTCATTCAAACCCCGCTGCTCCCACATCCACTGTAAGGATCCCGGGGAGGCCTGTTTGAACCACAAATTCGGGGCCTGTCGTGAGCTGAACTATGTCCCCCCTCCCCCACCCGCTAAATGACCTGCTGGAGCCCAACCCAGGACCCAGACGTGTCTGCGTGAGGAGACAGGGCCTGCAGAGGTGAGCGCGGTGAAGCGAGGTCACCGGGTGCATCCTAACCCTGAACAGCAGCTGTCCTTCCAAGAGGGGAGCATGGACCGGGCAGGTGCGGAGGGACCACGGGGCAACGACACTGAAGGCAGACGGCCACCTGCGGGCCGGGAGATGGGCCTCAGCACAGGCCCGACCTGCTGACCCCCTGCCCTCGGCCCCCCAGGCTCCAGGACTGCGAAGCGACAAGCCTCTGCTGTTTGAGCCCCCGGCTGGGGGACTCTGTTTTCAAGCTGGGCCCATGTCCAAACTCTGACAGCACCTCAGGTGACTGTGAGGGGCTGGGGGGCCCCTCTGGTCAGGCTGTTAAAAACTCAGCACAAATTAATTAAACAAACGAGAGGGCAGGCTGCTGAAGGGGAAAGAGGCTGCAGCCGTGGTGGGTGGGCGGGGGGACGAGAAGCAGAAGGTGAAGAAGGGGCCTTTCCTGTCACCCCACCGCACCCTGCCCCCACGGCAGCAGACCGGCCGGTGACACAGCCACAGGCAAGGCAGGCCCCACACGAGAGAGCGGCAGCAGGTCCCCACAGAGCCCCCACAGGGCCACCGTCTGTCCCCCACAAGCGGGGTCACCGCACCAGCGCACGGCAGAAAGCACGGTGCGAGCTGATGGAATTTTCCCACGTTTACCATCCTCAT
Organism: Micronycteris hirsuta; assembly: GCA_004026765.1. Classification (NCBI taxonomy): domain Eukaryota; kingdom Metazoa; phylum Chordata; class Mammalia; order Chiroptera; family Phyllostomidae; genus Micronycteris; species Micronycteris hirsuta. The sequence continues at coordinate 36,129 of PVJI01008677.1, read as the reverse complement.
TCACACGTGTGTTACGCTGCTGGTATACACTTTACGTGCACTGTAACAAGGTAATTACCTTAGCACAGTAAATAAAATGTCAAGTTCAACATCAACACTTCACACAGTTTTCCACAGAAAACCCCACGACTGCCAGGACCCTGCTTTCCGTGCGCACTTCGAACCGCGGTGGCAGACTCTGGCAACCAGAGGGGGTGCCTGGCACTTCCCGCCCTGGACGGGGGCTCAGTGGGCCGGAGGCTCATCTTGTACACCAAAAAGTCATGGGTTCGATTCCCAGTAGGGCACATACCCAGGTTGCAAGTTCAGTCCCCAGTCAGGGAGCATACAGGGCACAACCGATCAATGTCCTTCTCTCTCCCTCTCTCATCGACGAGCATGGCTTCAAGTAAGGATTTAAAAGAAAAGAAAATACCTGACTCTTCTTGAGACATTCTAGGAAATGGAGCCATGAAGTCCTATCCCACCAAGTCTGATAACTAAACAGGAAAAAGAGGGTGACATGCACCCCGAAACTGCAGCAGCATCAGACACACAAGCCCCTGCCCCACACTCACAGACAAGAGGGTCCTCTGTAGGATAGCTGTGTGCTCCCAGGACACTGCTCGGCCGTGAAGCGGCCCTTCCTGCCTCCCTTGCAGCTAGGCCTGACTCATTCTGGCCAACAGAATGGAAGCACGAGATGCGAGCAACTCCTAGGTGGCGCCCTCACTTCCCCGCTCTGCACTGGAATGCCGAGCTGCTGGGGAGCCAGTATGACCACAGAGGCACAGACAAGGCTCTGGGAGCAGCTGAACAAGAAGACGGAAGGAGCCCAGGCCCCTGGAGACTTCACAAGAATGACCATCTCACCAACCTTAGATGGTCTGACCGGGGCCGGGGCGGGGAGGAGGGGGAATAAAGTTCTACCTTGTATAAGGCGTTGTCACTGTGGGTCTCTGTGATGTGACATGCAGCAAAACCCGTCACCTAATTACCACGCTCCCTTCCTGTCTTTCCAGGCACAGAAGCCACAGCTGACGAAGGGGCAAAAGGGTGTACCCGACCCGGCTCATCCCCTGGGCCTTCCCAGAGCCCTGCACAGTTCCGTGCCTCTGGCACTGGACGTTCCCACACCAGCCACAGCTGGCGAAGCCCAGTACCACCCAGCCTGGCGTGTGTGCCGCACCAGATGGCCAGGTCCCTTCACCCTGCGCTTGCCCTGTGCATCGCCAACCGCCTGGCCTGTCCCTCCACCTTCCAGCCCTGCTTCAAACCATGCCAGGGACCGGAGCCCAGGGGCTCGAGGCGCGTCCTCTTCAAGACACGGAGTTGCAACGCGCTGCAGTCTCTGCGGCACTGAGCACAGGCCGGTGCACACAGGAACACACCCATACACTCAAAAACGTGTGAAATGACAGCAAGTGACATGTAAAAGTGTACGGTGATTAATGAGAAGAGTGATAGGCACACGTCACATAGAACTACACACCACACGACCATTCTGTGTGGCTGCAAAACGGTCATTTTTATCACACACGGTGGCTCAGGGCCTTAGACACCGTCACCCATCAGGCTGAACCCTATGAAACTAACAATATTCTATCATGCCTTTGACCTAAATAATGGCAATTCCAGAGAATTCAAGCTAATGGTGTCCGTTTCAAATGGTCACTTTGGGAGGCACGTCGCTAGCCAAAATGATTAAAAAACAGTTTTTTAAGCGTATCCCCCGAAACTGTCATGGGACCCAGGCGTGCACACGAGGGCACTAAACGTGAGCTGCTCCCACAGCTCAGCTGCGAGGGGACGAGAGGGCAGCGGCGCGGGAGGAGTCGGGGCAGCTGCTGCTCCAGGGACGCAGCACCCGCGAAGGCGGACGATCAGGCGCTAGAGGCCCGCTGCGCGGCCTGTGCTTCCGGCACCTGCGGCACGGAGCGCAACACCGCGGCCCAAGGCAGACCTCACCGTCAGAACCGCGAGCGCCACGCAGGAGGCTTAAACTCACGTCTGCAGTTGCCCCGTCCTCTGCGCAGGCGCGGTGGCGCGCCCCGCCCCGGAAGTGGGGTGGGGGAGGGGAGGGTGCGCCACCGCGCCAGCTCAGCTCACCTTTCAGAGACGCCCAGTAGTGCTTCCAGCGCCTGCGCGCGGCCGGCTCCACCTTCCGGTTCTTCTTGTGCACCAGGAAGTTCTTGACGGCCAGCGCGCCCGCCTTGCGCACCGTGCCCTGCGCCGCCTCCCGCAGCACGTCGGAGCGGCCCGGCGAGCTCGGGGCGCCGCTGGAGCGCTCGTCGCTGTGCGCCGAGCCCGCGTCCTCCGGGCTCTCGTGGTTGGCGGTGCTCTGCTCCAGCTCGCGGCGGAAGTTCTCGTACACGCCCTGGCGTGCCGCGTCTCCGGTGCTGCTGCTGCCGCTGTCGCTGCCCACGAACGCACGGCCGGGGGGCGGCGAGTAGCTCGAGTGGGTGGCATTGGAGCGCCTGGACAGCAGGTCCGTGTCGGTGGTGGCCCCTTCGATCCCACTGTCGGCAAACTCGCTGCCCTCGCCCGCGTTCACATCCTTGGGAACCGAAAGGAGGGAAAGAAGACACGCGTCACGCAGGGAAGTCCCAGCAGCTCCTGCCACCCGCAGGGCACCCACCTCCCAATCGCTCTGGCACGGATGCCCCCCTCCACCCCTGACCCGCACAGACCCGACGTGAGGCGGGGTGCCCGGAACGCCATCCAGCCCCATTACCAAGGCGAACCGCTGACAATGTTCAAGTAGAAAAGACACGGGACACTGCAGAGAGCTTGTCACTTATCTGACTTAATGAACTGATTGGCAATTCAGCTCTGGAGAGGCTCCGGCCACCAGCCCAGAGCTCCGCTCCTTGCCTCACCGTCACCAGCGCCCGAAACTCCAGGAAATCCCGCGAGCGGTTAGCTAGCCGCCCCGGAGGCAGGGCTCACCAGGAGAACAAGGAGACAGCTTGGATAAAATGGGTGCAGCTGAGGCCATTTTTTAAAGAGAAGTAAAAGGCCTGTCAGGAGCCTGTTTTATAGCGTGGCAACTGAAAACATGGCCAGGGGCCACCTCAGCCACTCACCCAGCAAGGACCCATGTCCCCACAGCAGGCAACTGTCTTCATGCCCTGACCGGCTGCGCTTCCAGAAAACGGGCAGCCTCCCACTGCACTGAGCAGAAGGCGGCTGTGGGGCTGCCGCTCCAGCCCTGCGCTCCAATTACCTCGCCCTTTCAAAGCCAGGACGCTGGGAGCCTGAAGCAAGCTACCACCGGCCCTGGGCCAGGGACAGCTCGGGCACCTGCCAAGATGCAGGGGGTATCGATTCCCAGCTTCACCCCATTTGGAACTTGCAAAGCACTGTCCGGCTCTGGAGCCGAACTTTTCGGGCCACAGACCAGTCTGTTCTGAACTCAGAATCTCAGCCGCTCTGAAGTGCTACCGGCATCTCCGTAAACAGTGATTAGAGACTGCCAGCAATCGAGGGAGGAGAATGACAACAGCAGTGGGTGGGGCAGCCCACAGTCTCTGCGCTGTCCTCAAAGGCAGGGGCCAGATGGCAAAGGAAGACGCGGCCTGGAGCTTCACCAGCGTTTGCGCTTCAGCCTCATAAGGAGTTCGTCAGGGTTCGGGAAATACAAAAACTATAGGATGTTCTGAATCGCCATAGAAACCAACACTCTGGGCTCGGATCTTCTGAGAGGCAGAGGGGCAGCAGATAAACTGCTGCCCACGAGGCCCAGGTGGGGGCCCACACCTCTGCACGCTGCGGTCCGTGCCGCCGAGGGGACCTCGGCTTCACCTCCAGTGTGACTCGACGCCAAGTGAGCAGCTGGAAGAGGGGCAGAGACCCACGTGGGAGTGGCAGGAGACCCAGAGAGATGCGCACAGCGTGACTCACCGGCGCATGGAACTAAACACAGCGGACTCCCAGAGCCGGGGAAGGTGGGGGGATGGGGGCGGGGGGATGAGCGCAGGGACGGACTTCCAGCAGGGACATGAGTAAGTTCTGGGTCGAAGGCACAGCCGGTGACTGCAGCTGGCAACATGGCATTCACGTTCAGATCTGCTGAGAGTAGACCCTGGGCATTCTCGCCAGCAAAAAGGGGGTGCTGATGTGGGGGGATGGTGTGCTAACTCAACTGTAGCAGTCACTTCACAACTGGTCGTGTGAGAAGTCATCACATTGCACACCTTCCAGAAAACTGGACGCAAACGGTGGGAAAGGTGACTGCAGCGGGAACACCTGGCCCCCAGCTCCGCCGGCAGGCACCCCCGGTCGCCTGGTGTGGGACACACGGGGGGACCCTCCCTACTACCTAAAACCGTTTTTTTTAAAAAAAAAGGAAGTGGGGCAAAGACGATGACAGGAAGTAGTTGGGAATCAACCGCGATTCCACTGGGCTCGCACGGACTCCAGGAGGAGGAAGAGGGTGCAGGCACGGCTCCGACACAGACCTGGGACAGCCAGTCCGTCCCTCTGCTGCCCACATCCAGCCTGCGCCGCCCCCCCCCCCCCCAGAGCCAGTGGGCACAGGTTCTCTGCCCGAACAGGAGCAGTGTGACCAAACCCCAGCTCTCCTTCCTGCCTCCCTTCGGACACAGGGCAGCCAGCACAGTGACCGTCAGTGAGCATGCTCAGTAACCCTGAGTGGTGGGCCACAGCGTGGAGAACTTCCCAAACCTCCGGACGCCTTTTCACACGGCTCAGCTCTCTGAAAAAAGTGGAGGCCTCCGCCGCAGACTCTGACCCTCGGACATGAGCACTCTCTGGGAGGTCGGGGAAGACTTCAGAGCAGAGGAGTGGGGACTGCCTGCCCCCAGGCCTCGGGGGCCTCCCACAGCTTGAGGACAGGGAGGGCCTCGGGGAGCTGTCCGTGCTGAGGGGCGCGGGCTGGGGGGTGGATCCCACGCTTCCTGCCACCTTGCCCACCGGGACGCGGCAGGCCCATTATCGCTCAGCTGCGGATGGCATCTGGCCAGACTCCGTCTAAACCGTCGGCCTCACATACCCCCCACCCCACCCCATTCGCCACCGCGCCCCTTCCGGCTGCGTGCCTGCCCTTCTCAAACCTGACTGTGGCGGAAAGGGGAAGGAGATGAGATGGGGGAAGGGAAAGAAGTCGGGCAGGCAAACCGTCAAGGACGCATCTCTGACAGCCCGCTGTGTCCCCGCGGACCAGGCACCCTCCACAGGACACCCCGAGGCCTCTGTGCCCCCAGAGGCACAGCCTGGACAGACACTTACCTCCTGATCCCACCTGAACATCTGCTCACACCCCCCGATGCCGGGGCCTCGCAGTGACCCCGGCTCTGTGTCCTCCACTCCCAGGCGGTCACTACACTGACTGAGAGAAGCAGTCCCGCCAGGTGAGCGGCCCGCCGGCCCCAGCCGAGTGTGGCGCCTCGAGAGCACACAGCCCGGCGCGGCCGACGCCCTCCCTGCGGAACCCACAGTGACGCCGCCACACCGCCGCACACGGCCAGGCAGGCTCGGTGGCACACATCTTCCCACTGCTGTGTCACCCGGCCCGTCGGGAAGGAACTGCTGGCGGCCCCGCCCCAGCCCGCGTGGTCATCAATCTGGGATGTCCCACACACCCACGAGCCCATGCCGGCGGGCGTGGGAAATGATGACTCGCCAGCCACCGGCACTCCTCGCCCCCGGCTGCTCAGCGGGGCGCCGAGTGCAGTGCTCCAGCGCTCGCCACCTTTAGGGTGGGACAGAGTGGTGGGTGGCAGGGCCGTCCCACCCAGAGGTCCAAGTGCCACACCTGTGCACGAGTCTCAGACCCTGCAGTGCAAACCAAAAGCAGCCACGCTGACACACGGGCTCCCAGGTCACCCTCGGAGGCTGCGTCCGCATGCCTGTCATTCTCAGGCGCCAGGGTGCGTGCCACTCTGTGGCGGGTCCCATGGCTCAGGAGAAAGGCAGCAGCCCCGGGGCCGTGTCTCCACGGCGTCCTCCTCCCGCCCGCCCGTCTCCAGGACACTTCACTCCTGAGGATCGGGCTCTCCCCACGCGCGGGCCAGGCCTCCCAGCAGCAGGGACTCAGAAGAAGCCGCAGGGAGGAGCCCTGTGGGCCTCCGTGTCCAAGTGCAGGGTGTGTCCCTCCCATCGAGTCTGGTGGGTCCTGGAGCGCTGAACCAAACAGAATTCTAATCCCAAAGTCAGAGGAGATGAGGAAGCCACTAAGACCCCAACTAAGCAGAGACACGACACCCAACTGGGCACCTGATCTGGTCCCAGAGTCCCTGAGAATGGCACAAATCCAGCCCTGCGTTCTAGGAACTCTCCACTGGACACGCTTGGACGGCCGGGGGCCATGCTGGCCGAGGTGGCGCCCCCACCCCATGAGCACTTTCCCGCAGGGACGTGGCCCAGTCTAGGGGACGCACTGTGGCCACCGGGAACCCAAACACTCAGCAGCTGCTCGCCGGGAGTTTCCGCAGTAATTTCAGGAGGCCTGCCGTGGCCCGGGGGCTGAAGTGGAGGGGAGAGGGAGGTTCAGAGCCTGTTTTCACCGCCTTGAAATCCGGAGGGTCCCCTGGCACTAGGGCAGGCTAACGACAGACCGGCCAGGCCCAAGTGTCCGCACAGGTGACCGGGGACACCACGGGTTTGAACAGGCCGACTTCCGCACAGGCTTTTCTCCCAGGAAACACAGTGCGCGTCCTCTTGTTTATTGTGAAAATACAGTATACAGGACATGCACGGAATACGTGCCGGCTGATCACGTTCCCGGTGAGGCATCCATTCAACACTAAGCTATCAGTAGTTAAGTTTTGGAGAGTCAGTTACACATGGACTTTCGACTGAGCAGGGGTTGGCCCCCACAAGTCCCCTGCTGGGTTCATGGGTCAACATCCTGAGGGACAGGTGTTCTGTGTCAAGGATGGGCAAACAGTCTTGAAACCGCAGTGAGCCGCAGTTTGAGGGCCCTGGGATGATTCGGGAATCGGTAGGACCAACCAGCCCCTTGTGGCAAAATGTGAAAGAGACACGAAGCTGTGCATGATGTCCCCGGTGCGCCCGGTTTCGCTGTAACACCCGGGGAGCGAAGCGGGAAACACGGCGGAGGGGCTCGCTGAGCCCCAGCGTGGGAGGCGGGTCTGAGGCACAGAGCTCGAGTCACGACAGCTTCTGCCCCTGACATTCTCGAGCGGTCCTCCCCGGGTGCTCATCCCATACCCGCCCAGTGTCGCAGCCCCTGGCTCCCAGCCCACCTCCATCTGCTCTCCCTGGGGCACCTCAGCACAGCACGCACGCCAATGCGAGGCACACTGCTGTAGACCAGCCTATGCCTCAGTTTCCTCATCTCTATAATGGGGACACAAACAGCAGCTCAGTACTTTTTAAAACACTTTGTAGAATGCTGTGAAACTGAGTCAACCCAAGAAAAGTCCGCAGAGCTGTGCCGAGCACACAGCACTCACTGCAAATGTTCACTGATTACTGTCATTTCCAACCTCAGACTCAGTCCCATCGGGGCCCGAGGAGGGGCCCGAGGGCCTTGACCACTAGCTTCTAGAGGAACGTGGTGGGTCCCCTGAGGCCGCTGACCCTGCACTTGCCTCAGAACGGGCGTGGCTTCCCCCAACTCCCCGGAGAGTCCAGCCCCGAAGGTTGGAGCCTCCCACAGGTTGGAGCCTCCCACAGGCTGACGCCAGCTCCCAACCCCGTGCCGCGCAACGGCCTGAGCCACTGCAGCCGCCTGTGAAACAATGTGAAGCTGGCAGTCCACACACTCGTTGCAGGAGCCCCAGACTCTCTTCCCAATCTCGCCGCACCCCGCACCTGCCGACACCCCAGCCCTGGTCCATGCTTATCCCCGGAGAAAGCCTCAGGTCTGGACCCTGAAGCTGCTTCGCTCAGCCCTCACAGCGGCCGTGCTCGGGCCACGCGAGTGGGCAAGCACTACTTCCTTTTCTGCCAGCAGCCCTCTTTTGCATCTGTACCAGAATTGAGGGGTTTGACTGTAAAATCTGGGAGCACCTGGGCTGAACCCTGTGGAGCAAGGGAGGAGGACGGGCTTCTGAAACCTGGACCCCAACCCTGGTCTGTGAATCACAAGACCTGACTGAATGTAACACACTCGTGAGGCCTTGCCACCTCCACGGAAAAGCGATGGGGTCGGACGGGGTGGCCTGCGGGCTGGCCTGGGCAGCCCGAGGCCACGCTGAGGTGCTCAGAAACTGCAGACACAGCCCCCAACAGACTACATCCTACATCCCCCGGAGACCCTTCCAGCACGGCCAAGCACATGCCCCTGCTCCCCGCTGGCAGCACGCAGTGGCCCAGGCTACGGCCCCCTTGTGAGATGCAGACCCCCACAGACAGACCCCAGCAGACGGGTGTTCTCTGTGCTGTCTCCAGAATGCGGAGCCAGAGTCACCATCACAACCAGTGACCGTCCTTCTCTGAGCTTCTGTCGTGGGCGAGACACCGAGCGTCCCAGTGGGCCTGGTCCTGAGAGCCTGCAGGTGACACAGCAGCAGATGGCAGCCCCTGGGCGTGCAAGCTCAGACTTCTTGGGCACGAGGACCTCCTGTGGCAGGACGCCAGCTGCCTCAGCTCCGTCCGCTGACCTGGGAACAGCCACATCCGGCCGGAGGCCAGGGAGGGACCAGCAACCCCCAAGCCACCTCTGCTCTCAGCACCGAGGGCTAAACCCTACGCAGGTGGCCCCAGCCACCGCACGCGACAAACGGCGTGCTCGGGGACACGCACCCGAGTCCCGAGTTAGACACACAGCCCTCAGCACAGCTGTGGGGCAGACCTGGGCCCTGTCACTGCCCACAGCCCCAGTGTCCCCTGTCTCAGTCCTCGGCCGCCATTGCCCAGACACACAGCTGGAGGCGCGCTCGCAGCTCTCGTGGGCATTTTCAATTAAAGACAAGTTGTTCGATTCCTTCCAATGAGAACGATCTTCTCTCAGGTAGCGGCCAAGTGTCTGCCAGGAGTGCTGTTCCGGAAAGCGCACTGCAGCCGGGCCGGCGACCCACCAGGGCCTGGGCGGGAACCCAGCTCTGTGACCAGGCGCACTGAGGAGGTCCCCAGCAGTCAGGAACTTCCACCAACAAAAAAAGACAAAAGAAAATTCTTTTCACAGAGGCTCCCACACACCCACTGCCTCTGAAAGGGCACGGCCTGGAGCACAGTGGGTCCTCGAGAAAGAGCGTGGGCGGAGAACGCCAGGCGCAGACGCGAAGCGCGGGGGGCGGACTGTCGGGCAGACTTTGGGGCTTGTTTCAAGTCACTGAAGACCCTCACTCCACACACAGAGGCAACACAAGGAAAACGCTTCCCTCCCTCCCCAGGCTCCACTGAAGCCCCCGGCACGGTGTCCTGCGTGGCCTCCGCTGAACACGGAAGGGCCTGCGGGGACACAGGGCGGCGACCTCCGGAGGCAGAGAACCAGGACATGCTCTGCCCTGCATCGGCTGCCCCCGCCAGGACGCGGTGGGGCCGCCCTCAGACGGTGTCTGTGCCGTAAATGCATGGGGCGCGAAGGCGACACGCCAGGGGGCGGAATGTCACCGGACACACCTCTGAAGGGGAGACTCGCTCTGGCCCTCAGGGCAGCTCCGACCAGAGGCTCACACCTCGCCTGCAGGACGTGGAGGGGACGCAGGAGTCCGGCTGTCCCCAGGGTGGGAAGCATGGAGGGAGGAGCCAGCACCCACCCGGGCACCCTCTTAGACCTCGCGAGCGCTGTCCCAGGCCCGGGTGACGCCCGTGGGGAAGGCCTCGTCCAGTCCCCGCCAACACGCCCTCCCGCGTCCCATCTCTGAGTCAGTGCTGCAACGCCGGCCGGCCACGTCTCCGAAACAGAGCCCGCCGTGCCTCTCGAGTGACCCTTTCAGAGCTCCCCTGTGCCCCTGCCTCCGACCTGTCACACGGGCTGGCTGGGCGGAACCCACACAGCACAGGCCGACGGGCCCCAGGGGTCCGTGTCCCGACCGCCGCAGTCGCACTGCGGAGGAGCAGCGGGCAAACACACGGTCCTGCGCCTGGAGCCGGCCTCTCGCCCGCTCCCCAGGGCGGGGCCGCCGCTCAGCGGCCACCAGTGCCCGCGGGCCTCATGCAGCCAGCAGGCCCCAACTGGCTGCTCCCGCGGGGCCAGGCGCCCGGCTTCCCGTGTCACTTCACTCAGTTTACTCGAAAAGCCTTATCGTTACTCCCATTTCACAGCTGAAGAAGTTAAGTTCCAGAGACTTAAAAACTTTGCCCGCCGTCTCCCAGGTAAGAAGAGGCGCAGCCAGGATGCCCGTCTGAGACGCCGTCAGCGACACCTGCCCCCAGCGGAGGGAGGGATCGAAAACGAGCGGCCTGCCCTGGCTGGTGTAGCTCAGTGGATTGAGTGCGGGCTGGGAACCAAAGGGTCCCAGTTCAATTCCCAGTCAGGGCACATGCCTGGGTTGCAGGCCAGGTCCCCATGAGGGCCATGTGAGAGGCAACCATACATTGCTGTTTCTCTCCCTCTCTGTCTCCCTCCCTTCCCCTCTCTCTAAAAATAAATAAAAATCTTTAAAAAAAAAAAAAAAACGAGCGGCCGTCCACACAACCAAATACTGCCCAGCCTTGGAAAGGAAGGAGGCTCTGGCAGCTGCCACAGCTCAGACGGCCCTTCAGTGACATACGCCGGACACAGTGACACGAAAGGACAAACGCCACACGACTTCAGTGTGTGCGGGATGTGGGCGGGTCAAATCCATAGAGACCGACAGCAGAGACTGGGGCGGGGGTGAGCGAGGCAGGGCTCCGGGTCCGCAGGATGGAAGACTCTGAAGACCAAGGGGCGAGGCCGCCCAACGGCGGGAGCGTGTGAACCCCGAACAGAGAGAGGGTCAGGGTTGGAGACATCCTGCTCACGTCCACCAGAGCCTCCAATAACGTTTCAAAGAGAAGGGGGAGCTCAGACCCCGTTCACCTGTGTGAACCTGGAGGAACAGACAGCGAGTTCTGATTTTCTCTAACTAACAGGCCTAGGATGTTAAACCCACACACCCGAACGACTTGCACAGGAGAACTTAAAACTGCAAAGTAAGACCAGAACTCTGAGGTTCTGGAAATTAAGCCAAACCCTGCCGCTGTGCAAGCCCCAACGGCCGGGTGCTGACGTCCCCTCGGCGCCTGGGCTGCGCGCCGGCCACCACCGGCTGCAGGGCTGAGCCCCCCTTCCCAAGAGAACCAGACCGCGAACGCCCGTCTGACTTGCCTGGGGCGAAGGTCAGGGCGCGCCTGCCGCTCTCGCGCCGACCTCAGCGCAGACCCTGGCCGCCCGGGGCCCGACCAGCCCTGCAAGGCACACACGCCCAGCCTGGGTTTCCGACCTGATGCCCCCCCGGGGACCACCTCGCACCCTCCGCACGCGCCAGGCCCCCCCGGAGCGCTGGGGGCAGAAGCGGGCCGGGCCTGCAGGCTGGCTGCCCCTGTCCTCAGCCCCACGCCTGTGCCCACCACCAGTCAAGGGGTGGGGCCTCCTCTCACGGGCAAAATACTTCCTAAACCCGTGGCCGATGCTTTCACACCCACCCCCTCCCGTGCCCCAGGTCCGAGCGAAGCCGGCAGGCTGCACAGCCTCACCCCCTTTTCCAAGGAGCGGCTGGGAGGCAGGGCCTGCCCAAGGTCACACATGGGGCTGGCCAAGTGGGAGCTGTCCTTCCACGACCCGCCCTCCGGAGGCAGCAGGGCTGGCCGGCCGCCAGGCCCAGGACACTGACCCGGCCCCTGGGCAGGAGGCCACCTGCCAGCTTCCGAGAGGCCGACAGACGCCCGGAGCGGCCCTGCATCCGAGGCGCCTCCTCCGACGGGCCGCCCTGATGAGCCTCCTGCCACCGCAGCGCCCGGGGCGGGAGCTCCGAGTCCACAGCCCTCTGCACCCACCTGCCCACCCATGGGCACTGCGGGGAACCGGGTCGGAGGGGCAGCTTCTCAGTGCGAATGCGCCGGCGTTACTGCACTGCCGTCTCCGCAGCCCCCACGCCTGCTGTTCTCAGTCACCCCCCCCCCCATCCTTATGCCCCACCGCTCAGGCACGGACCAGCGAGGCAGGCGAAGCCTCAGGAGGCAGCCACCAGGCCACCAGGGAAACCCGACAGAAAGCAGGGGACCTCAGCAGAGTGAACACATGTAGCAAAAGCCACACCCCATTTCCGACCTGCAGGTAGCCGCAGCCACATTACCTGGGTGGTCCTGGCTCTCCTGCCCTGCACGCTGCTGCTGTGGCTCAGCTGCGGGTTGGTGGCACCTTCTGAGAGGCAGCGGGACTTCCTGCAGGGGAGGGTGTTGCAGCTGGTGTAGGGAACAGCCTCTGCGGCAGCTGTGGGTGACGCCTGGTGGCCAGTCCAGTGGGGGCGGTCAGACACTGAATTCCGACAGTAGCCGGCGCACTTGCTCCTGGGCCCCCCGTTGGCCATCCCCCCGGCGCCCTGCAGAGTGCACAGGTCGCTCAGGGAGTTGGCGCGCTGACAGGCGCCGGGCGGCCGTGGGACCCCTCGGCTCTCCGCCCTCCGGGCCTCCTGGCGCTCCTTCTCCTCAGCGGGGCCCAGGATCTCCTCGTTGCTGGTCAGATGCTCTTGGCTCAGATCGGACAGCGAGAACTCCAGGCTGTCCTCCCGCCAGATGTCCGCGGACTTGGAGCGCTTCTTCCTGAAGCCGGCACTCTCGGGGAACGCGGGGCCGGCGCGCGCGTAGGGGAGCGGCCGCCCGCCGCCCTCGGCCAGGCAGGCCACCTCGTCGCCATAGAGCCTGCTGTCCTCCGAGTCGGGCACGCTCGGCACCGAGGCCGCGGCCAGGACGAGGCTGCTGCCCACGCTGGGGGCCACGGAGGAGTCAGTGTAGGACACGGGCCTCAGGCCCACGTCCACGCGGTCCGCCCAGACGGGGCTCCCGAAGTCGTCAAGGGCGCCCTCCTGGGCGAAGGGCTCCAGGCCACTCTCGGCCAGCGACTGCGGGATGCTGGGGGTGCTGCTGGAGCGCGCGGCGGCCTCGGCGCTCCTGGGCACCGCCTTGCCCGAGGACGCGTGCCGGGCCCTCCGGGCCTTGTGCGACAGGCGCAGCGAGCGGGACGTGTACTTGCGCCCCAGGCCGGCACGCTTCTCCCCGTAGAACGCATGCTCCACGCTCTGGCTCTCTGCGTTTCCCATGGCCGTGCGGTCTGCAGCAGAGACAGGGAGAGACAGAGGGACAACTGAGTCACCGACGGGCATGGGCAGCTGGGCCGCGGGGAGGGCCCCCACTCCTGCAGGTCAGGGCGCCATCCAGCGCACGCCCGGTGGGTTCTGAGGCTGCCTGGGGCGGGTGGGGGGGGAGGCCAGCAGCTCCTGAGACGACCCCTCGGGGCTGGGACGCAGCACCAGCAAGATCAGTAGGGAATCACACCTGCCTTGGCCTGGGGGGTAGCTGCCCCCTGTGCCACCCCCGCCCCCAGCATGCACTCCGCAGCCCCCACAGGGGAGGGCTGCCTGTCTTCCTCCTGCAGCTGCAGGTGCAGGGACAGACCTGGACGGCGTCCTGCCCCGACTCCCACACCAGCCTGCCCGACGAGGGACTCACCAACTTCAGAAAACGAGACGTCACAGGTACCTTTGACCACCTCCCCCCCCACCCCAGTGGTTTTCTGCCTTCTCCACACTCCACCTCACACTTCCAGATCAATCACAAGTGAAAACACTCAAGGTTTAAGTCCGATTACCTCTTCCTAAGAAATCAGAACCTTTCCCTTTGATTCCCCAGCACGCAGAAAACGCTGACTTCGGTCGGGAGGTGGGAGTGGGACGTGGGCAGAGCAAAATAGAAACCCCTCTCTCCACTCAGCAGAGACTAATGGGCTCCGTTCTGGGAGCGGGTCCAGCCTGCGCACGTGCATGTGGCTGGAGCGCCCGCCACGGAGTTCACGTGGCAGAGCCACCGCGTGCGAGCCAGCCCTCGGGGCTACAGGGCGCTGCCAGGCGCCTCCTGAGTGCCCTTCTGGTGCCGCTCACAGACCCGGTGACCGCTGCCCACCGTGGGGAGCAGGAAACCCTTCGGGGCCCAGCTCGTGACCCCAGGCGGCCTGTCCGCCCTGCGTAGCAGCAAGCGGTCTCTGCGCCTGCGAGGACGGCCTGCAAGGGCAGGAGGGAAACACGGCTGCTGGGCACGTCACCGGGCTGACTCCGCCAGACGCCTATGCGGTGACTCACTCGGGGGACAGGCACTGGGCACCCGGCCTGTCCCGGAAGCCAGGCCATCAGCAGCGAGTGGCCAGAGGACGCCCTCGGAAACGTGACAGCAGCACCAGCGAAGGGACATGGCACACAGACAAGGGACAGGCACCAGGGGACGCGGGTGGGTTCCCGGCGACCAGCTCAGACCCCCGGGGCCGCGCCCAACCCCCCACCCGGCGGCCCGACACTGCCGCCCACACAGGCGCGTCTCCACTGCCTGCGACCCAGGCCTCACGCCCCTGAGTGCGGGCAGCTCACGCCGACCCAGAGCATCCCCACCAAGTCACATGACCCCCACCCAGGGGGGCACGTCCAGCCCAGAGACCATCCCCGCGGGTGTCAGAGCCCCAAGGTCACGCCTCTCTGGCCAGGGTCTTTCAAAAGAAAGAAAAAAGGTAAAACCTCAAGTGGAGGGAATGGGACAAGATGCGCTTCCCTCTGTCCCTAAGAACGCCGGGGCCGCATGTCTGTGCGTGAAGGGAAGGGGCATGTTGGCAACACTGGCGGCCGGGCGTCTCCGCTCTCTGCCTCATGAGCAAATAACAAAAAGCTCAGACCGATGGTGGGCCAGCCGTCCCATCTGAGGAACGGCACAGACGGAAACTTGAGCGTGGCGAAGGACTGGGAACAAGGCACAGCCACCGCCTGACACACACCAGCAGGCACCTCCTCTGTCACACACCGAAGCGTGTCACACACCAAAGTGTGCAAACGTGGACTGACAGACCGATCCCGACCCACCTCCGCCGGCGTGTCCTTGCCAACAGCAGAGCGGTCAGGCCAGAAGCCTCGGCTGGAGGAAGCGGCCCCACCGTCCACGCCAGGGCCTGTTGTGCTAACAGTGCCGGTCACGGCCCGCGCCCTGCGGCCAGCCAAGGCAGGTGGGCAGCGGCGTCCCCCTCGGGACGGGGACAGAGGGGGCAGCGGCGTCCCCCTCGGGACGGGGACAGAGGGGGCAGGGTCGACCTGCCGAGTGCCACCCGGAGATGCTCGGGTGACCGCAGCTGGGTCGGCAGGAGGGGCCCTGCGGTTGAGAGGAAGGAGTTTCTAGGGCCGCTGTCACACTAACGCTTTTCCTGCGCCCTGGCCAGTGGCGCAGGTGGTTGGAGGCTCGTCCCCCACGCCCCAAGGCTGAGGGTTTGATCCCGGGTCAGGGCGAGTTCGGGAGGCAGCCGAGGGCTGTTTCTCGCGTGGACGTTTCTCTCCCTCCCTCTCTCCAAGATCAACAAGCACGTCCTCAGGTGAGAACGAAAAGGGACAAAAGGAAGCTTTTCCCGAGAGGCCAGCGAGACCCCTGAAGGCCCCGGGGGGTGGCGGGGCTCTGAGACAGCTGAGCACCAGGAGTGAGAACCACCGCCCCCGCAGACCGCAGACACGCGCCCCCTCTGCGGAAGGCCCGGCCTCTGCCCCGGCCCCTGCCCCGGCCCCTGCCCCGGCCCCAGGCAGCCCCCAAACGGCGGACGGCCGAAAACCCTCGTCCTTCCCGCGCGCAAGCAAAGAAGGCCGGCTCCGCCCAGCTTCCTCATGTCTCCCTGTTCTCGCCTGCTTAACTCTCATTTACTCTTCTTTCAAAGAAACAAAGTTTTAAAAACCTGGTTTATATTTTACGTTTGCACCAGCCTGTTTGTTCCTTGTTTGTCCCCGAAACCACGTCGGGGCAGAAAGTGGCTTTGACTTTTTGTCGCTGGGCAGAGACTGGCGTGTTCTGCTCGTGACAAGGACCCGGCCAGTGGCCTCGCACTGCCGTGACAAAAGCAGAAGCTTCGCAGCGAGTCCGTCCCCAGAGCCACCGGGGCGAGGGCAGAGGCTGAGGGCGGGAAGCCCACGCAGAAACGCGGGCACTGGGACAGAGACCGCAGAGAAGACGCCAGCGAAGGGGCAGTGGGCTCTACCCAAACGCAAGCCCAGGTGAGACCCACCAAGTCTCAGTGAGACCACCGATGACTCCAGTAGGACGTCAGCAGTACCCGACCGCGGTGCCTCCCGGGCAGCGGGCAGGGGCCGTGGACAGGGGCTTCGTGTGAGAGCAGCTCTCAGCCTCTCAGCGCCTGGGCCTGGAGCCTGGCTCCTCGTGCTCCCTCTGCACAGCTCAGGGCCCGGGCCCCCTCTGCCCCGGGCCCCCTCTGCCCGGGCCCCCTCTGCCCGGGCCCCCTCTGCCCGGGCCCCCCTCTGCCCCGGGCCCCCTCTGCCCGGGCCCCCCTCTGCCCCGGGCCCCCTCTGCCCCGGGCCCCCTCTGCCCCGGGCCCCCCTCTGCCGGGCTCGCCACCTCCCGGCCCTGCAGCCTCAGCTCCCAGGGAGGCATCTCCTGGCGTCTCTGAAGAGAAGGGGACACTGCTGTCCCCTTCTTTGTCCACCCTGTCCCCCCTTGGCACGCGTCACGGCTGTCGCCAGGGACGTGGGCGCTGGCCCTCTTGCCTCTTCTCCAGCGCCCCCACCCCAAGGGCCCGTGCGGCCGGAAGGCAGCAGGTGCTCCGTAAACCACACACACAGCAAACGTCCAGGTGAGACGTCAAAACTCATGCACCTGCGTCAGTCTCGACGCAGGCCGGTCCTCCCCGGCTGACTCCCCAGCGCAGGGCGCCCGCACCCGCACAGCCCCTCCCCCCCAGGCCCAGGCCCGCACCGAGGGACCCGCTGCCCTGCCCACGGTGCACCCCGACCAATACCGTCTCCTGGGCAGAGGGCAAGGCCGCGGTCCTGTCCTCCTCCGCCCCACCGTCCTCCTCCCGGGAAGCTGAGCTGGGAGGGGCAGGGCGGGCCCAAGGGCCCCCCACGGTCAGGGCAGAGCGGCCGACCCCCTCGGCCTGGGCAGTCGGAGAAGCAGGGCAGGGGCGACGCAGTGTCCTGACCAGGGGTCGTCTGAAAGCCCCACGGGGTCAGGAAGTTGGAAGGTGCTGGGGCCCAGAGACGGGGGCGGGCGGGCGCCGAGTTCCGTTTCTGAAGTGACGGTCACAGCCTCCTTCACTCCTCCGCATCAGCCGCCACCCCAAACGGCTCAGGCCCGGTGCCGGCCAAGGAGTGAGGCGCCGCGGTCGGTCCTTCCCAGCGATAAAACACCACCGGCGCCGCCAGGCGGCACAGCCACAGCTGCGGGACACCGGGGCAGCGAGGGCCGCGGACCGTGGGGGAGGGGCCCACACCTGACGAAGGTGCTCTGGCTGCGGTTGTCCCCGTTTTCTCCCAGCCTGGCGCGGGGCGTGAGCGCCCCCTGCAGCTGCGGCACGGGGGCAGCAGCTCCCGAGACACCCGCTTCGGTCCTGCCCAGAGGAGCCCAGAAGGGTGGTCCCCACAGCCCAGAGCGATGGGGGTCTCAGGGGAAAGAAGCAGATCCCGGAATGCCGAGTCCAACCCACTGACGGCTTACCACGCAGGTGCGCACGCCCAGGGCTGCCCCGCCGTGGGACGGGGGAGGCTGTGAGGCGGAGTTAGGCCAGAGCCCCAGCCACGACCTGGCCGTCGCCCGGGCAGCAGCTGGGTGACAAACACCCACAGCAGCAAAGCAAAGGCTTTGAAAACAGACTGGCCTGGGAGCTGCCACGCTGGAGGCCACAGGGAACTGGCGACCCAAACCCCACCAGGCCGGCGGCCGGCTGAAACAGCAGCAAAGAAAACTCCGCGTCCCCCACCAAATTTCGACAGGACCCGGACTCTCCCGACATCACCGTCAAAGCGTCTATGATGCCGTCCACAAGGCCGAGAAAACCCACCAGCTCCCAAGGGGAAGGACCACACATGCCAGCCGACGGGGACCCAGCCCACGGGGACCCATAGGGTGGAAGCATCACGCAGGACTTTCCGAGCCGCTACAGTAACTGCGCTCGCTGAGCAAGGGCAAATGCTCTCGAAATGAATGAAAACCTCAACTGCTCCGATCCCAGACAAGACCACCGAGGACACCAGCTCCCACACTCGGGCGGAGAGCACAGACTAGAAAGGCAAGACCCCCGGGACCCCAGGCGGGACGTGTGCGCTGCGCTGGGTAACCGCGGCTCTCGGGTTTTCTGACGTGACAGACGGGCCCGGGCCCGGGGTCCCTGCGCAGAGAGAGCCGAGGGAAGTTCTGCCGCGACCGCGGACACTCCGAGGGACACGGGGCGCTGCACACAGCCCGTCACGCCCAGAACCGAGGAGGCCTGGTCAGGTTTCCAAGGTTTCGGAGGTCTGATCGCTAGGTGAGACCGGAGGGCAAGCAGCGCTGCGGACAGAGGACACCCCTCTGCTTGCCAGACGGGACAGTTCCGTCCTCAAAGCCCAGCCCGTGGGCCAGACGATCGAAAAGTCCCTTCACAGTGAGGGTCACACATCTCCAGAGCGAAAGTGCACACTCTCTGGGTGTAAACACTGAAACCTGACGCGGACCTCCAGGGCGCTGGCCGCGGGCAGACTCGGATGTTCTGTGTGGGGGATCAGGACTCCTATACAGTGTCCGCAGTGAAGGAACAAACAGAACAGGAATGACACTCCATTCAAACACACACGGCAGACAGACCTGCATAAAAACTTTCCATGCAACTACTCTGAACAAAGCGGTGAAGACCATTTCCACAACTACGTATTTTTTGTGTTTTCTGACGTCTCTACACTGAACCTGGGACTCGTTTGGAGGGAAAACAAATAGCTGAGACAGTGCACCTGCCCCAGGTCCCCGGGGCTCTCGGAGCCCTGCAGGGGGCGCGCAGGGGCGGCGCTGGCAGCTCCGGCAGGACACAGGCAGCTACCTGAGGTGGAGGGGACACCCCAAGCTCAGACGGGACCCCCTACCTGCGAGCCAGGGGCCCGGGGCACGGTCACCTGCACACTAGACACACCTGTCCTGCCTGGTGCACCCCCTTCCCGTCCCGCCACGGTCTCCCTGCGGCAGGAACTGCGCCGCGCCTGCCCCCACAGGCTGCGCTGCAGCACAGCGGTCTGCTGCGGGGCACTCAGGGCTGCGCCACCTCTCGGCGGGGCCACCTGGGCACCGTGAAGTGGCCGGGTTCCTAAGGGCCCAGGTGGCCCCGCTCACAGTGCTCACCCCGAGGCAGTTCCTCCGTTTCTGCTGAGGGCGCCCGACGCCTGAGTAGAAGGTACTAGGTGATGTCTGTACATTATGATTATTAAGAAGATGTTTCCCTCCCCAGAGGTATTTAAAAACTTATTAAAATAAACACAATGATTACCCTCCTCGGACTTGAAAACAGACCTCCAAAACTGCAGGAGAAAGAAGGAAAGGTATTTATTTCGGAGTTAAATTTGAAACAAAAATCACAAGACAACAGATTGCAAATTTAAAATTAGATTCCAGTGGGAGGTCTTGGTTTCCAGCCTGTTTTTTCCCTCCTGGAGGCTGAGCCTGGAGACGGGGAGACGGGAGCTAAGATTAAACCGAGACAAAGTTCTGGAAGTTTCCGTCAAACCTTTGCAGAGCCATGGGCAGCGCCGCGCCACGGCACGCACACGCCCCCGACACGGGGCCGGACAGGACTGCGGGGCAACAGGTCACGGCGCTCGCTGCGCCGGCTATGCTTCTGGAAGCCAACCCAACCGAAACAGCCCATCACTACTGCGAAATGGGATTCGGAAGCCAGGTTTGCCTTTTCAAACATAATCCCACATAAAGATGGTAAAGCTTGGGGATCAATTTAGAAGATCCTGAGGGCAATTCACAGGGGAAAAAAGATTTCACAGGTACCTGCGTTTTCTTTTTCTTGTTTTAAGCTTCAACACTAATGCTTTTGAATTGTTACGTGGGTGTAACCTTAATCCAGAGAAGAGATTCCAAATTCTCTTTCCCACGAGCTACATACGACCCGGCAACTCCCTCAGGGTAGAGCGGGTCCGACCCGCCACCTGACTCCTCCCCACGAACTCACACGACGCTCAGTGGTGCCCACGCAACGTACCTTCCCGGGCGACAGCGGGTCGCAGCCCACCGTGCCCCAGGAGCGCTGTGGCATTTAGATCCTGGGTGGGCAGTGGCGTCAGGAGGCGCAGCACCAGGCTGGGGGCGTCAGCACCTGCTCCGTGGGGCGGCCATCGGTCTCACCTGCGCGGACAGGAAGGCGCCAGGAACCTGGAGAGCACAGGAAAGGAACCGGTCAGCAGCACGAGGAAGCCGGGGGTCAGCCCACTCCCACGTCCTCCTGCGGAGGAACACGCCGCCTCACCGACACCGCTCGCCGCAGGTACGAAGCGCCAGGCAGCGCCAGGCGAACCCACAGACGCGAGCGCGTCCCGAGCCGCTGCCCGTGGACCAAGGGGTCAGGGAACAGAAACGGGGCGTCGTGAAACCGTTTCCAAGGTTCCTCGTCATCGTCCAAGGTCCCAACTAACAGAGCCTAACGGAACCAGAGAGGGCGCCTCGGCGGTTCTGGAGCAGAGCTGCATCTCCAAGGGATGCAGAGGAAACGCCGAAAGGCACCAGAGCAGAAGGAAGGCCAAACAAGGTGTGCGGGCTGGGGCCGGACCCTGTGCCCTCCCACAGCCACGCTCCGCGCCCGGAGGAAGCGCAGCAGAGGGCGGGCACGGGAAAGAATTCAGGTGAAACGTCCCAACCGTGATTCGCCCCGGAAAATGAACTGGCCGGGACCAGCCCACAAACACAAGGTTTATTTCTCAGGCCGGCCCTGGGAGGGGCGTCTGCCAGTGCTGAGAGGAGGAACTGGACAGGACAGCCAGCGGAGCTCCCGGCGGCCCTCGTCTCGGGAAGCGTGCTGCGGAGCCGTGAAGGCGTGCGTTCCGCCGCAGGCAGGCGGTGACTTCTCAGCAGCACCCCGGGATCACCCCCAAACACCTGCCCTTCCCATGGCCCCCGCTGCCGTCCTGCCTGCCCCCCTCCCTGCGCATCCTCCGTACGCTGCCGTCTGTGCACTTTCACGTTTCCAGTGCAGCTCCGGAGTTGCTCAGCGGCGGCAGAAACAAGGCAGCAGCAGCCTGGTCACACCGACGCGGCGCCCTGCTTCTGCCTGCCCACCGGGGGCTGAGCAGCGCCCCCTGGAGTCAAAGCCGCACACACCCCGCTTCCTGGGACCGTTTCCCCAACGCGTGTCCTCGAGGCCCGGGCCGAGCCCTCAGGGAGGCGGTGCTCTCTACGGGATGTCATTTGTGAAACATGCAGGGAGCACAGCTGCACCTGCTCCATACACTTTCTTCCCAATTTGGGTGGGGACACGTCCACCTGTGGCCCGGCCATGGCACTGACCCACGATGGCCCGCACTTGTCCAGCCGCCAGCTGGCCCGAGGAGGCCGCGACGTGTGGGCTAGTAATTCACACACGTGCCTGGTGGCCGCATGTCGTGGCAACCAGGGAACGACCAGGACCCTGGTTCTCTGCAAGGGCCGCCAAGGACTCGATTCTGGCGGGAAGCAGCCACACACTCACTCGGTGCCCAGCCCACGTCTGCGCCCAGCTGCGCACCAGGCCAAACCTCAGGGTCACCCTGCCACGTGGGGGGATCAGAGGCAGATGCCGGGCCAGTTCCCCGCCTCGGAGGGGAACAGCAGCATCCCCACACTGCGGGGCTGTCAGGCAAGCACCGTCGCAGGTGGAGCTCAGGGCGACGCCAGGGTCCATCCTCCACAAATGCCAGCCACTGTGTCCACGAAACGTCATTTGTAAACCGCAGGGAGTTGGCGGGGGGTCAGCTCCGGGGGCCGCGGTTGTGGGGGCTTCCTAAACCGTGATGCCAGCTCCCTGAAAGGGGGCTGTGTTCCAAGCCGGGTAAAACCAGCCACCCTACGTGTGAGGGGGACAGTGGGGGCTCAGTCTGTGGGCGCCCTGGAAGAGGGGCCGCGCTTGGCTCAGCCCAGCTCTGGGCACCCGAGCCCCACATCCAGTGGACCTGCCTGCACATCGTTAAGACAACCCAGCACATGGACGCTGCGTGACCCGGGTTCCTCTGCTGCCCGACTCGCCCCCCCGCCCACGCACATCGGCGGCTTCCTGGTTCAAGGAGAACGCCACCCCGACCCTTTGGGGGTGGGGGGACGTGCAAGTCTTACATCAAACCCTGAACCAGTTAGATCCTGAGTATTTGTGTTACGTGTAAGAAGCACTGAAAGAATTGAGCTTTTAGTATTCACACTTAGTCCAAAATCAGTATTGGATGGACTGATGGATGGACAGACAGACGAACGGATCTGGGGCACTGGAAAGTTTTTACTAGTTCAGAAACTAAAGTAAAAGAAAATTAATCATTTTTTCACTGATTTTTTTTAGTCATTACTTTATTCAACAAAAGGCTCAAGGGTGACTTCAAAAGCTACAGCCTCTGAACTGGAGTGGAAGGAATTACCGCTGGAAAAAGAAGAGCAACCCAAAGGCCAAGGGAGCAGCAGACGGAGGAAGGCCACTCGGCCCAGCCTGCGGAGCCACGAAGGCGGCGCAGGGCAACAGAGGGTAGCCCGACTTCTCGGCGCGCCACAGACACCGGACGCAGGCTGACCAGCCTCCGTCCCCCACGGAGCGTCCCCGCGACCCTGAGCCAGCGGGAAGCACCCCAGGGACCACTCCCTCCCGCTGCACCGCAGGCCGCGGGCCCTGGGGGCTGGGGGGGAAGCGGTGCGCAGAACACTCTGGCACTGCGCGCTTCACGCACGTTCATTTCCTCCCTTCCTCTCCTGCTCCCGTCGAGGTCCCTGAAGTCCCTTCTAAGCCTGTCGCCCGGCCTGGCCCCAGCGCTGACTCTCCTCCCGCCCGCCCCAGCCACTCAGCGCACACGGCGCTGCAAAGCCAAACAAGCACGCCTTCGGCGCACACTCGGCGTCCCCCGAGAACGCCGCCACGCTGACCCCGGGGCTGAGTGACGCAGGACGCCTGGTGTCCTGGCAGGCTCGGCAAAGAGGCCGCGGGACAGGGGCGTCTTTCTGAAGAGTCCGTTTCACTCGCAGATTTACTCAGGAGTCTAGGGAGCGCAGCGAACCAAAGGTTTCATGGGAATCGTTTCCTAAGATGAAACACCCCCCCCACATAAAATCCCACATGGGGGTTAGAGGCCAATTCTCTTTTTATGATGGAGAGTTTGGTGGGAAAGCTTTGAAAATCTCTACTCCTCCAGCATTTTCTTCATCAGTTTTTTCCTCTGAACACCATAATTGTCAATTATTTGAAAACTTGCCTTAATACATCTCCTCTCTGGTAGGGTCGACCAGGCACACGCCCCCTGCATTAGGGTCTCCAGACACAGAACCAACAGGAGGCAGGTGGGTGCGTGGGGCGAGTGGGTGAGTGATGGGTAACTAGGTGGATGGATGGATGGGAGATGGATGGGGGGGCGGTGAGTGGACGGACGGACGGATGGGTGAGTGGATGGATGTGTAGGTGGATGGATAGACGGATGGATGGGTGGATGAATGGGTGGGTGGGTAGATGGATGGATAGGTGAATAGGTGGGTAGGTGGATGGATGCGTGGATGAATGGGTAGGTGGATGGATGGAGGGGCGGGTGGGAGATGGAAGGGTGGGTGGGTGGGTGGATAGTCTAAGGAACTGCCTCAAGCAACTGCAGGGCTGAGAGACCACAGCCTGCGGGGCAGACTAGAGGCCCAGGGAGTCCAGAGGCTCCTGGAGGCAGAGCCGTCTCCTGCCAGGAGACCTCAGCCTGGAGTCCCAGGCCCTCGGTGACTCCCTGGGCTTCCACAGGAGGGAGGGTAATCCGCCTTACTCCGCGTTCTCGTTCAACGCTGGTCACGCTGGTCGCACCTACACAGCCTCTCACTGCACTGTCTGAACCGGGACCGGACCAAACTGGGCCCCACTGCCCAGCCAGGTGAACACAAAACACGGCCCCCACACGCCCCAACACATTTTCTCCCCAGCAACAGCATCAGCGCAACCCAGAGGAACAAAGAGAACAAAATTCACCTCCCCCCACCCCAGAGTACGCATACCAGGACCTGCAGGGGGGGCCCAGCCCCCAACCCACTTCGTTCGAACTCGGAGAAGAGGGTGACTTGAGTGCCACGAGAAGCCCAGGCTCAGGACGTCTGGGGGTCACTGAGGACAGCGGCCTGACCGCCACAGTGTCGTCTCTGCCCTGCATTTCCAGGCAATCGCGTCCTCCGAGCGACGGCCCCCAGGAGTCCGCACAGGATCCGCAGCTCTCTCTTCCATGTAGAACCAGCATCAAGTCACACTTCCAGACTGTGAGACGCACACGCACCAGCCTCCTCCCCTTGCCCTCCACCTGCACACGCAAAGTTCCCAGTCCCGGGTACTTCGGCTTCCCGTGGCGACACTTTTCCTCTCGCCTGGGACATGAAGTTCCCGCGCTCTCCCACCCCTGGCCAGGACTTCCAGCACACTGCGGGGTGGGGGTGGAAGTCCTCAGCAAGTCCTCAGTTCGGGTCCTTGCTGGGAAGCCCCAGCAAGTCCTCAGTTCGGGTGCAGCTGGGCCGCAGGGGGGCTGGGAAGCCGGGCTGTGAAGGAGGAGGGTCAAAGTGACTGCTCAACAGCCTCCCACGCGGGCTCCTGAGCAACACCCCGCCGGGGCAGCGGCTCCTCCCAGCCTGCTAGAGCCGGCAGGTCTCGGTGAAACACGGCCCGCCCGAGCCCTGCGTGTGCCCCTTCCACAAACATCGCCTTCGGGGAGAGCGGATGGAGGGAGTCGGCTCCGCAGCCCTGCTTCTGATGCACAGGTGCGCGGGGAGCTCGGACCAGAGGGCACAGACCGCAGGGGTAGGAGCGTCCCTCGCCGAGCGCCAGGGCCACCAGTCACCTTGCGAGTCCCTGAATTTCTCCATGGCTGCGGGTTCTTCCTCAACCAAACCCAGCACCTTGTACATCAAGCATTTCTAAAACACCAGGCTCCACAGGAAGGGCACCCCGCCTGTGCTGCGCCCTCCCACGCTCCGGCCCCCAAGCCCAGGGCCCGGCTGTGTCCGTGTGTCCCCGGCTCAGCTCACTTTGCCACAAAGGTGAGAGAGACCCTGGCGGTGGTTTTCACGTCAAAGCGTCCCTTCGCTTATGGTGGGTGCCAGGCCCTTCTTTGGGGTGGGGTGCGGTCCCAGCCCCCCATGGAGGCCGCCGGGGGACGGCGTGAGGCCCCTGACTGGGCCATAAGTATCTCCAGGGAACCGGGGGGTGGGACAGAGAGAGGACACGGGCCCACAGGCCCAGGCCTCCATGGGGAGCCGGGTGCTGCGAAGAATGAGTGGAATTCCTCACGTCAGGCACACACGTGCGCAGCCGACACACTTCACAACAAAACACTCCCCACAGGGCAAAGGTGGAAAACATATGCAGATTGTGAAAATATACGCAATAGGCCAAGATGCTAGTTTTACGCTACTTATTTCTTCCAGGGCAATTTTATGATTACTCAGGAAAAAGAGGGATCACTTCGGCATCTTACTTAATCTATCATCAGAACACTGCCGAAACCCCGGGAAAGGAAACCCTCCCCACTGTGGCGGGTGAGGAAGGGGCATCTGAAAATGATTTTACTAGGAAATCTGTGAGTACAGAATACTCGTTCCAAAACAACCACCTTCAAAGGGCCTTGCCGAAACGGGCCAGTCCTTTCAGACAGGAAGCTGTCGGAGTTAGAGATGCAGGTTTTCATCCTGAAGGTCACAGAGGGTCCCCCGAAGGCGCACCCTCGAGCCGCCGTCTGCAAACGAAGGAAGTGGTGAAACGTAAAATCCCAAAGATCGTGTTGGTGCATAAACCACGCACGTGATAACAAGGCAACACTTAGGCACTGAAACCCCCGTCTCCCGTTTCAGAGAAGAGATGGGGCCCCTCTCCTGCCAGGCGGGAGGGCGGGGGGGGAGGGGGTTCTCGTTCGTTCCTGCGTGGGGAGGGAGCGCGTCCGGCTGGGCTCTTCCTGAGGGCCCTTCCTCAGCACACCCTGCCCTGAAGCCCGCACCCGCCGGCCGGCCCGGGCCCACCCGGGAACACCCAGAACGCCAGCGCTCCTACGGTGCTCTGCGCTGGACGAGGGGCACGGGTGAGCGAAGTGAGAAAACAGGTGTGACGAAGCAGAAACTGAACGTCACAAACACAGGACACAGCTCTGCTGCACTAAGTGACAGAAGCCAGGCACCAAAGGGCAAATCTGTGCGACTCCCCAGTGAGGGCCCTGACGCAGTCGTGGGGCAGAGAGGGGCCGGGGGCTGAGGGAGGAGGCCTGAGCGGTCGGCACTTCTGGGGCCAGAGCTGCCGTTTGGGAGGACGAACAGGTTCTGAAAGCAGATGGCGGTGACAGCGGCAACACAGCGCAGACCCACTCGGGGCCGTGGGACGGCACGCCTGACGTAGTCAGAAGGGGGACTCCACGTGGCATGCACCACACCACGATGAAAACACAGAAGTATGTTAAAAACTAATACGTGCAGGTGCTTCAAAATGTGAGCAGGCTTCTGTGGACGTCAGACCGCTGACCGACAGAGGCCCTGGAGGGGGCGTGCCTCGCCCCACACCCACTTCTGTGCCCACGGCCGGCCTGCCCAGCGTCCGGCTCACGGACCAGGGCCCTGGCTGCAGGCCTCCACCCGCCCGGCACGGCTCCACCCCCACCCCGTCTCCAAGCTCACGTGCACACGGCACACGAGGGCAAGGGAGGGCCCGTGGGGGCTCCAGGGCGGTCACCCACTGGTGCCCAGTGGGAGCCCGCCTCTCATAGAGAAGGAGTGGATCCCCGTGTTCCACAAACGTGCTCCGCCCCGAAAGCTTGCTCTGTGGGCCAGCGGCTGGCACAGTGGGAAGTGAGCCCCACAGTCGTGCTCACACCTGCCACGCAGGGCCGCTCTGCCGGCAGAGCCGAGAGCGGGGCCGAGGTGTTTCTGTGACTGGCAGTTCCAAGTGTCACCACCAGCGTGCCTGCGCCTGGTGATCTCCCGCCCAATGTCCCACCTTCCCCGCCCCAGCCGGCCACCAGCCCTGCAGCCCCAGCGCGGCTGCGGGAAAGAAGGCCGGGGCTGCCTGGCCTCTGCCGTAGCTCCTGGAGGGTGCACGCACCCCCCTGACCCGTTCCAGGGGTCATGTGCGTGAGAAAACGGCCAAGACAACGGCGTGCGTGGCCCCGGCCAAACCCTCTTTCCCAAGCCTTGGTCCAAATGAGTCAGAGAAAGTAACACACACACAGCTCGGTGTTAATTAAACACACGGGGGAGGGCGGCGCAGGGTGTAAGCGAGCACGGCTTCGCAGGGGCTTCTGGATGCCAACAATTTAGGTCTGGCATCTGATCCATCTCACCAGCAGACCCTCCCCACTAATGAAAAGCTTCGCCACCACAAGCCGAGTTTTCTCAGCCCGGGCGGTGCTGCCGCTCCCAGCACAGCGGGCCCAGGGGCCTCTGAGGCGCAGCGCGGGGCACGTGCTCAGGGAGCCCCGCAGCCCCTCGGGTGCCCTCACAAACCCACCTTCTCTGCGCCTCCGCGGGACGGAGGAAAACACGGCCTGGTGCTCAGCGTGCCGGGCTGCGGGCCGCAGGCCGCGCCGTGTCTGAGGGCGCTGGTACCAGCTGGTACCGGCCGGCACGGGCACGGGCTGCAGCGGAGCGGACGCTGAGCCCGTCCACTGCTCCTTCCTGCTGGGGCTTGTGCTGTTTGCTTGCTACTCGGCTGGAGTCACAATGGGAGTTTGTCAGCTGCTTTTGTTTGAACCTGACACAATGGGAAAAGCCCTGAAGGGTTCATTACTAATCTCGCAGTGAAATCTGGGGAGATAATGAGCAGGTCTTGAGCAACCGGGAGCCATCCGACAGCATCAGGCACAGCCAGGTCTGTTCCCAGGCAAGACCAGACGCAAACGCAGCAAAACGCAGCTGCTGCCGTCAGCCACCAAGTGCCAGGACGCAGAGCTGAAGCGGACTGCAGAGGCAGGCAGGGGGCGGCGGGAGCCCTGCTGCGGCCGCTCTCACGCCTGGTGACTGTTCCCTGAGAAGACTCAGCGCCCCTCGGAGAGAAGGGGGAACAGGAGCACAGGGAAGGATCCACTAGAACCCTCGCAGCCCACTGTCTGTCTGACCCACCGGGGGCCAGTGGACGGCCTGGAAAAAGAAAAGCACCCTCCCTCCCTCAGCACACCTGGATGTGGGTTAGGGTCACGGCCTCCAGGCTCCCACGCCAGAATTCGGAGTTTTCAGAGAATGACCAACTGCAACATACCCTGGGAACTCAGCGCCTGAACGCAAGGCGTCTCCTTCCTTACTGACGGCCACCACCCACGGAGCCCCCCAGGGACAGGAAGCACAGCAGGAGGCACGGTGTGAGGGGCCCCCAGGACGGGGGGGAGGGGGAGGCGGCGCAGCAGCCCCACTGTGCATGACCGTGCGGAATGCTGGACCGATCCCCCGGACTCACCACCTGTGTCTTTGCAAGCTTTCGGAAAAGACTGCTGTTACCCAAAATTAAGGTCACAGAAAATTCATCTTCTAAACATAAGGAACCATGTTGACTAAAGATAACAAATATTGCCAACAGCGGTACATTATTTATCACCCCAAACCTCTCAGAAATGTAGAAAGCAAGAAAGATTTACTAAATACATAAACATACTCAAGTACAGACTTGCTAAAATACTAATTCTGTAATATTTAGACTGCAAAGGTCACACTTCGGAGGGAGAAAAACCAAATACCCGTGATCGGCGGAGGAGGGCCCATCACGTGCTCGCTGCCAAGCTGACTCCGAAAGGCAGGCAGCAGACACCCGACCCAGAGCAGGTGACCCCAGGCTGCACAGAGGTGACCGCAGGGACTGCCCGGAACGGTGGCTTGTACACCGGGGTTCCCCTGGGCAGCGAGGCTCCCTGAGGGAGTCCCGGTTTAATAGCCGCATAAACGACAGCCATGACGTGGCGGGCAGGCACACCGCACCCAGAGGTTCAGGTTGGGAGGAGGTCGGGGTGACCCATCAGCACAGACACAGCCCGGCTCCCGCAGGGCCTCAGTGTAGGAGCTGGACGAACCCAGTGGACAGAGAACCCACCACGGAAACCCTGGCTGGACGACGACTCCTCCTCTCGACGCCCCGACTCTGCCGGCCTCCCCGAGGGGTCGGGACCGGGCACTGAGCGAGGACGCTCGGCCCCAGGGAGGGCACAGGAGAGCCAGGTGGAGTCACCCCAATGGGGCTGCTGCTCGACACCTGGCCGAGAGGCCACGGCCTGCCCACCGCCTGGCCCCGCTGCCCGGAAGGGACCCAGGGCCAGGGTCTTCGGGCTGCAGAGCAGCGCCACCCTCGCGGTCGGGAGCGTCGGGACGGAGACACAAACGGCCTGGAAAAAACACTCCTTGGGGAGAAAGTGACTGGGACGAAGCCACAGCATGTGTTACAGGGAATCCACGCGAAACGGACCCCAAGGCCCCGGCACCGGAGGAGACGGGACGTGCTCGGTGCTCGGTGCTCGCGGGGCCCCAGGAGGCGGCAGGCACGTTCCGCTCTCGCTCCACTTTCCTCAGGACTCAAGGGTGGCCTAAAGGTGGCCCGACTGTTGGCACCGGACGTGTGACACGTGGTGAGCAGCCGTGACAGAAAGGAGGGTTTGGAGGGAAGGGGAACAGGGAGACAAAAAGCAAAGAAGGGAAGAAAAGAAGAAAATCCTGGGCGCTGGGGCCCAAAAGGCACCGGACACACCGACCCGATCCCAGCACTGAGTTTTCAGATGCTCTTGCTTTCGAGAAGCCAGTGGGAGAGCCTGTTTTCGGGCACTGACCCCACCAGCCTCCAGCTGGGGGTGCGCTGCCGAGCCGCCCAGCCAGACCACCCCGCGGCCGAGGGGCGGCATGCCACGCTCGGGCGCGGGCAGCTGTTTCCAGCGGGAGCGTGGCTGCCTGAAGTGCAAGCCTCAGAATTCTGACAACAGATGGTAACGTATCCTTGACATCTTTGGAATTTCAAAACCTGCCCAGCTCAGGTGTCAGATGCGTCTCTTGCATCACAGTGATGAGTGTGAGAGAGAGAGGAAGGGGACTTAGAGTTACGAAATAAACCGTGTAAAGCTTAGATATTTTGCTTCACAAGGACATGCAAATGAAGTGTTTGCCACGGTCATCGCTTCCGTAGAGTATTGCTTTTTTAAAACTATCTACAAACAATTTTTGAAACTTAAATGTGGAGCCAAGAATTGTCATCGATTATTTTTGGAGTGGCGCACGGCAATAAAACATAGAAAAACGAGTGGGAACAAGTGAGCATTCGCTTCGAACGCTGAGAGACGAGGAGGCGCGCAGGGCGTGGGGCGGGGGCTGCGTGTCAGGGCGGACGAGGGGCCCCGGGCAGGGAAGGAGGAGGGGGGCGCAGAGGCAGGCGCGGGTCTGGCCCTCCTCCCTCTGGCAGGGGAGCCCTCCCCCCGCCCCAGCTCCGGCCTTCACCTTGGGGACCCCACCGACACCCGACACCAGCGTGGGCAGGAAAGGTGGCAGTGGCAGTTCCAGACTTGGGCTCTAACAGGACGACTCCCTCAGCCTTTCCGTGCTCCCGTTAGAAAAAGCCTGCAGGCCCCACGTCAGCGGCACATTCGGAAAAGGCCCATTCTCCCCCAAAACCTTCCTGAGAATGTCTGCAGCATGTTGACCCAAGAGGACCACGATATAGGCTTTTATTTATTTTTTTTCAAAGATTTTACTTATTTATTTTTTAGAGAGAGGAGAAGGGAGGGAGAAAGAGAGGGAGAGAAATAGCAATGTGTGGTTGCCTCTCACATGGCCCTCATTGGGGACCTGGCCTGCAACCCAGGCATGGGCCCTGACTGGGAATCGAACCGGGACCGTCTGGTTCCCAGCCCGTGCTCAATCCACTGAGCTACACCAGCCAGGGCTGAAATATGCTTTTAGAAAGCCTGGTGACCCACAGGAGTGGCCTGGCATGGGGGCGTCACTGCCTGACAGGGCGCTGGGCAGGGGAGCAGCCAGGGCACAGGGGTCCTGGTGGACTGAGGGTTGGGGGGGGCGACAAGCCAGACAGACAGATAGACGGCCTGGACTCAGCGCCTGGGTGAAGGCCTGAGCAGCCGCGGAAATAGGACAACCAGCGCTGCAACCCACGGGCTTGAACAGGAGACCAGGAGTGTGTGCGTGTGTGTGTGCACACACGTGTGCGAGAAATCCAGAGTCCGATGAGAAACAGGGTCCACCTGACTCTGGCGCCTCTCCATACACCCCTGACCAGCAGGGACGCCCAGCAGATCCGCCTCAGCCAAGAGCCGAGCTGAGCGGACATCCCCCAAAAGGGCCGGGTCAGAACCGGGAGTCCGAGTGCGTCTGCTCGGGGCACAGGGCGTGGCCCTGGCCCCAGGGGAGCGTCCCCTGGAACCAAACTGAGGGACAACAGACGAGAGCGCGCCGGAGCTCCTCAACAGCGCCGAGGCCGCGAGGACGGAGACTGGGACGCGCTCCGGGCTTGCACATCTGAACCGACCCAGGGTTCCAGCCGGGATGCCGGCACTCCACAAGGGCCCGGCCCGAGGACAAGGACAGAACCGGACGGGCTCGCGGGGGAGCCGGCAGCACGGTGTCAGCGCTGCTGTCCGTGGTAATGCCACTTCACTCTCAGGAGATTTAGAGACAATAAAACCCTTTATACTACATTGACAACTTCCATCCACGCTGGTTACGATTCCAGACTAAAAAGTGCATTCGAAGCAAGTCAGCATGGCTATTTGTTCTGAGTCACACACACAAGTACAGAACAGCCGTGGATAATCTGTGTCGCAAACACGGAGACCGTTTAGCAGGTGACCGACTACACGAAACATGCGAGCGGATGGAAGCAGGTGTAAAATCTGCTGTTCCCACCGCAGGAGGCAGAGAGGCCCCTCAGTCCCACGGGTGCCCCCCCCATGGGTTACCTGAACCCGCGGCAGCAGGAAGTCCGTGCAGACTCATGGCTTTGTCTTTTCCCGTGAAGCCCCGCCCAGGATGGCCATGAACTCTCTGTGTGCACCTCAGGTCCACGGGACGCTCAGAATCACATCCTGCGTCTCAGGGCCCTCGGGCCTCCCTAGTGCTGCAGGACAAGGGACAGACCCAGTCACTGTCAGCGTCCACTCTTGAAGCCCACATGGTCACAGTAGGTGTGGCCTCCAGCCCAGGGCCACCGCCGACGGCACCCGGACAGCTGTGACAGACGCCCCACAGGCCTCGGCTGTCACCCGGAAAATGGGCACTGTGCAAAAAATCCTCTCGCGCTGACCAATTCCCCCAGCAGCTCCTGGCGGCCTCCCAGCCCCGGCCCTGCCCTCCCGGAGCCCAGGTCCAGCCAGGGGAGGGGCTGGCCAGCAGGGGACGCAGGTGGTGATCGGCCCCACAGGAGTCTCAGAAATTCACTGTCACAGAGGCACGATGAACCTCAGAGCGCCCACCTGGACATGCAGACTCCCAAACACCCAGACGCACCGGCCGCCGTCCAGAATCCGCAGCCAGCCACTCCCTGAGAGCACCCCTGCCGGCAGGCATCTGGCGCCTGCAGCCCCCACCCCTGGGGGTTGCCCCAGGAGGCCGAGTGTGCAGACACGGGGCCACACTCCCAGGAGCACTGGCTGAGGCAACGTGGAAAGTGTTCGTTCCAGAGCCAAGCGTGACCTGCAGTTTTCCATATTCATACTCGGCCCGGTGCCCAGCGCCATGAGACCCCGACAAAGGGCCACATTCCACGTTTCTGCAGACAGCCAGGGACCAACTCGTGACGGGGCAGCTTGTGAGCCGGGTCAGGACTCCCGAGCTCTGGAACCTCGGGGACGCGGAGGGGACGGGCTTCACAAGCCAGCGCCTCCACTGCCAGGAGTGTCCTCCGGGGCCTCCTCCAGCAGTGCCAAGGGCACCCCGGTCCGAAACAGTGACCCTCCGTGTGAGAGGAGGCCCGACTCAGCTGCCAGCTTCCTGACGGGGCCGGGCTCCACCGGAAAGGGTCCCGTTTCTAAGACTCTGCTTTCTCTCTCAGACGCCACCCACCAGAGACCAAAGCTTGAGACATCCAACTGAAATCACCGCAAACACGCCCACCGGGTCCCCGCAGATGCGGCTGAGTGGATGGGACAGCGGGTTTCCCACCGCCAACAGCGCGGCGGGTCCCCGTCTCAGGCTCGTCCTCTTGCCCAGGCCTGAGCCCAGGGTCCCCAAAGCTCCCCTCCCCCGCGGAGGAGCCGCCCCCCCCCCACCTGCACACAGAGGGGCGAGCAGAGCAGGGCTGACGGCCAGGAGGGCAAGGCGTGGGTGAACGCCACGGAACTCCCATTTCCCTATGAAAACCATGGGAAACCGGTGCTGATGAGCCCCGCCCCCCGAGGACCGCGCCATCAGAGAGGATCAGCGGAGGTCAGCGTGGTCCTCATGCGCGTCACCGACCTGCGCCGTGGGGACCCGCACGCGGGAGGAAACGAGGGCAGATGTCCAGGATTCCGAAGGACCCCCCCGACCTCAAAGTGGCACGCCGCCACCCAGACACACAACAGCCCAAACCCAATGCTGAATGCCTGCTTATAATCACTTCTCTTCTTAACGAAACACAGCCCTTTCAGGGAAGGGAGCTCCAGCCTCACCACTGGGAAGCGCTCGGTGAACCCGCAGGTCAGGAGCGGCCCAGACTACAGGGGAGCCCCCGGACCCCTGGGCAGAGCGGGAGCCCTGCCCCAGCCATCACACTGCCCCGGGGGGCTTTGCCCCCAGAGAGAGAGAGAAAACAGAAGAGAACACGCAAGCACCACGCAAGCAGAGGCGCGAACAGGAAGGAGGGCGCCGGGCACCGAGGACCGTCGGGAGGCACGGTTCTATCCCCGCAGGAGGCACCTGGCGTCCCCGCCGGGGCAGAGCTAACGCTTCCGCGCAGAGTCCGTCCCGTCTGATGGAAGACGCGGCAAGCTTCAACTTCGCACTCCTCGCGAGGCGCTGAGCAGCGGGGAAGCAAAGTTTTCATGAGTAAACAACCTTCTCTAGGATTCTGAATCCATTTATTTGGGGCGGACATTTGCTTTGAATATGTTTGATAATCCCGGAAATTCAATAAACGTCTTTCCTTAAACATTAACACCAAACATACAGAAAGTAACTCTGAGGGGAAAACGCCGGGAAACTCTCTTGGGTCTCCTCGCGTCTTTCCGCCTCGCACGAACTTCGCTGACAGCCACCGGGCTGCAGGGCGCGTGGCCAGGGGGCGGGGGCGCCCACCTGCGTGCGGCCACCTGCACACGGACAGATGCCGGCTCACAACACATGCGCGACCTGCCCCCAGGCCCGGGGAGGTCCAGGCACCAGTTCGCTGTTGTGTTTTTCACTAGAGCCGGTCCCTGCGGAGACGTGAGCTGCCACCTCCCCGGGGCATCGATCTGCTCCTCCCTCGGGACCCGGCACCGTCTGTACCTCCCGGCCTGCGTCTCTCTCGGGAGAAAAGCCCGCTCACCCGTCTTTTCAAGTGGGCTGTGCTGCGGCCGCCGCGGTCAAGCTGTGAGGCCACCAGTGCCCGGTGACAGACGAGCAGACGCACGGAACTTCCTCTGTGCAGGTGACAGGACAGGAGTGTGTCACAGGAGTGGGTTTCTGACACGTGCCGGCACGAACGGGCCTGGGACACAGGGCAGCACGGTCACGGGACAGAGTGGGGACACAAGACCGGGTGGGATATTACCGCTTAGCGAGGACAGGGCTTCTGTTTGGCATGATGAGAAAGTTCCAGGAATAGACAGTGGTAATGGCTGTGTAACATCATAAATGCACTTAATTCGTTAGAATTTTCTGGTTAAAAATATCTAAAATGATCAATTTTACATTACACATATTTTACCATACACACACAAAAAGCAGCTCAATTTAGCTCCCTTTACACTTCCAAATGTGATTTGTCAAAAACACTCCCCACACATTTTAAATAAATAAGTAAATAAATAAATAAGGTGGCTTTGGGTGAGAAAGGCTGGCGGGGCCGCCGCAAGTGTGGGCAGGAAACAGCCTAAGGGGGTGTGATGGTGGCCAGGCGCCCGCGCCCACAGCCCCACGCCG
Organism: Micronycteris hirsuta; assembly: GCA_004026765.1. NCBI lineage: Eukaryota > Metazoa > Chordata > Mammalia > Chiroptera > Phyllostomidae > Micronycteris > Micronycteris hirsuta. The sequence continues at coordinate 1,023 of PVJI01008677.1, read as the reverse complement.
GCCTCGGGGCCGCCTGGCTGTGGGGCCGAGAAAGGGGGCGTGGGCTCAGCGGGTCACGGTCAAGCCGCCTGCCTGGCCGCTTGGGGCGAGGACACGGCCAACAGCGAGCCCCGTGGGTGCTGCCCCGTCTCCAGGCCCCTCGGGGACAGTGAGGACTCGGCGGCAGAGTCAGAAAGGCAGGTGAAGGTCACTCCTCACCGAAGGGACTCAGTGTGGGGACACCACCGACCCTCCTCGATGCCCTTCACAGCCACCTCTGCAGAGGAGGGAGAAGTCCAGAAGGACATCACCTAAACGCTGATGTTCGCACAGTCCACTTTTTCTGACTTAAACAGTCCAAGGTTTCTCTCTGTAGCGAATGCGCACAGTCCCGAGAAAGAACCGCACAGAGGAGAAACCGCCCCGCCCACTGGGTGTCCAGGACGGCTCCAGCTCACCTGCCCAGAGGGGGCGGGACACCCGGGTCTCCACACTGTTCGCGGCCCACCACGGCTCTCTGCGGTGAGGTCACCCCGCCCCACCCAAGGGGTTCAGGAAGCAGGTTCCACGGACACTGTGACAGGCGGGCCTCACGCCCAGGCAGCCCCGGAACCCACAGGCTCAGCCACCACCCTGGGGGACGGCAGCCACCTCCCAGCACTGTCCACCCAGAGGACCAGCTGCTCGCCATCCCCTGAGCTGAGGGGCAGGTCCCCGCTGTGTCCCAGCACCGCGGAGCTCTGTAACCTACAGGCGCACACGACGCGGAGCCCCTTTCCGCTCCCACGAAGCTGGTCCTCCGTGCCGCACAGGCCCAACGTCGGCCCACGGAGTCCTGGAAGCACTGGGCCATGGCCGTTCAGAACTGGGCCGTGCCAGGCCTGACCTTCTCCACCCCGACTGCCCCCCACTGCTCACCAGAGGCCTCCCTGCACCACCCCCACATCACCAGGCCCTGGGGCCTCCCCAACCAGCCCCCACTCAAAGGTTCAAGCTGCCTGCACCGCCGGGCCCCTGCCTGGCTCCTCCGTTCTCCATCCCCGC